>JXCR01142310.1:87436-114386 GCA_002079205.1 Phalaenopsis hybrid cultivar
ATAATATTTCTGATGATATTTAATATATGATAAAATTAAAAAAAAATTTAAGGAGAAAAATCCCCGTGTATGCTCTTTAATTTTTTTTTTAATACTATTATATCAGCTCATTTTAAAAATTTTGTCTATATATTTTGAGCCATTTACATGCATACCTCCTATGTATTTATATATCTAACTAATAAAATTTAATTTTTACAATTCTACCTTTATATCATATAAAAAATATCATTATTTAAGTTTTAAATAATTAAAATACACTTTTTTATGTATATGTAGAGGGGCATATATGTATTGATGTAAACGAGTTGACTCGAGCTCGAGTCAACCTAGTCTTTAGCTTGAGCTAAATTAATTAATTGAGTTTGAGCTAGAGCTCAAGCTTGATTTTACAAGTTTGGGGCGGAACCGACTTATTTATTACGAAAGAGAGAAAAATATATTAATTTATGAGATAAATAATAAAAAAATGACATGTAAAATGAAAAATTATGAGATAAATAATAAAAAAAATATTTGATATAGAAAATAAAATATTATTTTTATAGATTTAAAATAATTTAAAAATAAAATCTTGAATTATAATATATTTTGAGCATATTTCGTATTAGATATTTTTGAACGAGCCACCTCACTGGTAAGGAGTCAAGTCGGGGTTGGCTTGAGCTAGACTTGTTAACTTATCGAGCTCTGCTCATGAGTCATTTATTAAGTTGAGCTCGAGTTAGTTCATGAGTAGGGCTGTAAACGATCCAAGCTTGAGCGAGCTAAGCCTCGGCTCATGTTCGGCTCGTTCCAATTTGGCTCATGTTCGAAATGACTCGTGAACTGTGTTTGTGTTCGTCTTAAATAACATATTTTTGTTTGTGTTCGGCTCGAAGTAGACTCGGTAGAATATAAAATGTCGCGGAATCGCGCCAATAATATCATGGACGGCAGGATAACACCGATAACACAACGATGACACCCGAGAAACTTCTCAATAACACATGAGTAACACCCAAATAGCGCGGGTTTTACTCAAGTGTTATTGCAGGTGTTATTTGGGTGTGATTGTTGTGTTATCAGGTGTCGTTCCATAGTGTTATTGGTGTTATTAGGGTGTTATTATGGTATTATAGAATAATACAATAGAATAACACTGATAACACTGTGGAATAACATCAATAACATCAAATAATGTTATTTTGTGGTATTATTCTTGTATTATTGGTGTTATTTCATGGTGTTATTTCATGGTGTTATGGGTGTTATCGGCGTTATTTTGCTGTGTTGTTGGTGTTATCAGTGTTTTTCATGGGAATAAATATTCCGCGGTCACTAATAATAATGTGGAGCGAGAAATAACACCGATAACACAACAGGTATTACTCGGGTGTTATTCCACGGTATTACACCGTGGAATAACACCAACAACACTGTGAAATATTGAGCATATTTATATTTTAATTAATTATTTATTTATTTATTTCTTTTCGAGCCGAACACGAGTGAACAAATATTTGTTCGTGTTCGGCCCGTTTATATTTCAAGCTTAAAAGTTTATTCGTGTTTGACTCGTTAAGATTAATGAAAGAGCTAACGAACCGAACACGAGTTGTTCGCGAACAATGAGCCGTATTGACAGTCCTATTCATGAGTCAGCTCGGCTTAATTACATCCCTCCATATATGTAGAAATTTAAGTTTCAATGGAATTACATAAATGCATAAGAATTATGTGATATGTATGCAAATCTTCCACATATTTTTGGTGTACTTTGATTTAGAATATACTTGATGTTATCAAGTAGACGCACAATGCTGGATATAAAAGGCAAACATACAACAGGAATGCAAAATATGAAGGAATGATGCTCTTGGCTCGAGCCTACATTTGTCAAATGACGATATATTTGCAGAATCATGAACAGTTGCCATTAGGGCTGTCAAAAAAGCTCGTTGTTCGCGAACAGTTCGTGTTCGGTTCGTCAATGAGTTTGTGTTTGATTCGTTCGATAAATAGACGAGACGAACATGAACAAATTTTTGTTAAATGAACCAAACACGAACAATAATGCGTTCGTTCGTGTTCTAATCGTTATTGTTCGAAATATAAAATAATTTAAAATAATTATATATAAAAAATTTATAATATTCAAAAAATTAAAATATTTATAAATTATAGTGAAAATAATAATAATAATAGTATATTAATATACTATATTAGTAATATACTTATATTTATTACTATATATTTATATAATATAAGTTTTATAAATTATAATATATAATAGTATAGTAATATACTATATATTTATATAATATAAGTTATATAATTAATTATATATATTAATATTAGGAATGTCAAACTGGCTTGTTGTTCGCGAACAGCTCGTGTTCGACTCGTGTTCAGCTCGTTCGTTAAGAAACGAACATGAACAGTGACTTCACGAACAAATTCAAACATGAGCTTATTTCAAACAAACTAAATTTCAAACGAACCAAACACAAACACAAGCTCTGTTCGTTCGTGTTCGATTCGTTTACACCCCTAGTTGCCATCCTAAAATTATAATAAATCATCAAGGTTGAGTCAGTTCTTATCTTAAAATGAATCAGAGTCGTTTTTGGTTTATTTTTCTGCCGCCAAAAGGCGCTTTAGTTGGTATTTGGGGTTTTTTTTTAAATTATTTTAATTTGTTTATGTTTTGATTTTAAATAATATATATTTTGACTTGTTCAAAATAAATTAATTTATTTTGAAAATACTAAAAGGTGATTTTTTTAATTGTTTTTGGTATTTTAAAAAAAATAAAATATATGTGAATAATATATTAACAAATATAATTTTAAAAATAAAAATAAAAAATAAAGTTTTTTTTGGGAAATATGAAGGCCATGCATAATTTTTATTAAAATAAAGCAAAATATTACAGAACAACACAAAAGACAGAAAAACTAAGTGACAAAAATAGAAAGCGACACTAATAAAAGTAAATACAACAGAGAAGAGAAGGATATAATAGCATCTTAAATAAAACACCAGAGAAAAAATAGTCCAACACTAAACCAACTTCATAAAAAAGAAGATCAAATGCATTCAAGAAGAAGAGAGAATCCTCTGAGAAATAACATCTACATCAAGCTAAGAAAGCCTCAGCTAATACCATAAAACTCCACATTGAAGCAAACTTTAAGAAGGAAATCCATCATTATTTATCAAAGATCTGCACAACGAGCCAATATTCATGTCTACATAGAGTAGCTTCAACAAACTCAAGATGAAATCTCAGTAGACAACAATATTAACAAAAAACTAGATCAAAAGAACCTGAAAAACAAATCAAGCAAAGAACATGACCAAAAAATACAGCAAAACCAACCAACAAAAATAAACAAAATCCTAAAGAAAACAAAAATGAGAAAAAAAGGAGAGAAGTATATATAGAGCTCAACCAAACCCATAGTCCATAATCAAGAGAATCCTTCCAAATTTTATAAAATTAAAATCCCAAATGGAAGATAAAGCAACAACTCTTTGAAACAATCTATCAATCAAGCAAGTTAGGATAAAATCGCCACTAGAAAAACAATAAATAACCAAACTAAAGAGCAAAAATACAATTTTAAACATCATTAAATGGTTGAAATTTGTCATCCAGATTTAAAAAAAATAAAGCATTTGAGATCACTAGGATATTATTTTAAAAGAACAGTTAATTCTCACAGTTAGGAAAAGGTTCATCATAGCTAATACCGAAAAATAATCATAAAAACGATGAATTAAGAGTAGCTCCTAAATAATCATAAAAATACCCAAAGAACCGGAAAGAGCTAGAAAAACAAAACCAGCCCAAACAACAAGGAAAAGAGAAAAACAATAAGAAAAGGCAACTCCATAACATCAACAGAAACTCAAACCCCAAAAAAATAAAAATAAAAAAACCACCAAAACAACTTTAACAACATCAATAAACCCAAAAGAGATCCAACACGAACATCTAAAATCATACACATAATATATTTTAGGAATAAGTCCAATACCAATATTTTTAACTCTACGAGGAAGATTAGAAGTTAAAAAAAAAATGTTGATGACATTAATACAAGTCCAATAAGTAATATGCCAATTATCCTTAAAAACTTTTGAAGTAAAATCATTTGAATCAAAAAATTTATTAGAACTAATAGAAAAATAAGGCATGCATAATTTCATATTCTGAGAAGCATTGAGAAAGGGAAATAAAATAATCATTAGAAATTAAATTCCTAATAGGTAAAATATGATTATAATGCCATGAATCACCATGTTCCTTATTAAACAAAGAAGAGAAATAAGAGATGAACTCATTAAAAATACCTTCATGATGAAAAATATAATCATTATTAACCAACACTTCTTTAATAAAGTTAGATTTGTGTTTCCATTTAGTTTTTTTGATAAAAAAAACTTAACAACATCTCCCCCCTTGGAAAGCAAAAAACATTTGACACCTTGATCAGACTATTTATAATCATAAATAAAAACTCATAATATTATCATGTAAAAGAGAATTTTGAGAAAGAAGATTCTTATATAAATAAGAATTTCTAAGATTACTGATCACCTCAAGTGGCTTATTTCCAACTTCAGAAATATGAATAGAATGTGTATTAGAATAATACTAATTTTGGCATTTCAAGGCAATATTGACATTTTTAAGCTTATTACATACACATAAAGAAGTGTTGATCTTAATAGGAAGATTAAAAGCTTTAATAATATTAGAAAAATTGTTAAGGAAATGTCCCAAAAAATTTTATACAAATATATATGATGAGATTTGTTAGAACAATTGAGGAGACAAAAATAAGACGATGACTAGAAGAAAGAGGATCCAAAACTTAAAAAAGAATGAAAAAAAAGAAATAATCCTAATAGTAGAGCCTCATCTAATAAACTTTTAATAGGATTTTACAATTGATTATTAAATTATCTATAATAAAAACCAATATTATGCAATTCGATAAGACCAACATAAGAGTTGGAATTGTTAAAATCATATAATCAACTAGGAATGAGATGGTTACTCCCAATTTTTTCTTAAAGTTTCTGAATAAAATTAAAATCACATAATATAATCAAATACTCTCATTAACATAATAACTAAAATTATTGATGATGCATTCTTTTGAGAAAAAAAACTTAAAAATATTTAATGTAATCAAATCAGAAAGAGAAGAAGAATAAAGTTTAGTTTCCAATTTAGACATACATAATCCGCCTTATTCTCTTTAGGAAGATTTTTTACAATCAACAATTCAAACAATATTATTAAGCCCATGAAAATTCCAAACAATAATATTTGGAAGAAATATTAAAAATACTAAGAACAATAAAAAACTGATAGCCAAAGAAAAATAAAATAAAGAATTAATTTCTTTTAGCCTGTCCTTTAGAAGCTGACTGAGAGAAAGATTTCTTTGAAGAAGAGCTAGCATTATGAGCCAAAGCAATAGGGACAAAAAAATGGGCTTGCTATTTTGAATAACATAAATATTCACCAAATTATTATATGTAAAAAACTATTAAAAGGTAAAACAATAGCCACTTCAGCATCATCTCTATCCAAACCAATATCAATAGAAGAAACATGTCCATTATTAGATTCATTATTATTAGAAGAAGCAACATAATGATTAAGATCAGGGGCAGTTAATACAAAATTTTTACCACTAACATGAAAAGCATTAGTTAAATTAAAACATTATTAGAAATGTTCTTAAAAACATGAATAAAATTAACAGGAGAAGAATGTGAAGCAAGCAAAACATATTTACTAACGTTTCTTGAAACTCTAGGATTCATATTTCTACAATGATTCCAACCTCTAAAAGAAAATGCAATAGACACATGCTAATAGAAAAACAATTTCGTACAATTCACAAAATCATGAGCAAACATAGAAAAGGATTTACAAGGGTCACATCTTCATTCATAAATAACATATTAGACAATCTCTTTTCCTTTCACATTAATAACAATATCAGCAACAAGATATGATTTATCATTAAAAATTATACTAGCTCTCACATATGTTAACCTAATACAATTCACAGTTTACAGATTAATGCACCCCCAGTGTGTGTTGTTTTTCTGCGTGTTTTATGTTAGTTTAAATCCTCGGTAACATTGCCAAAAATTTGACACGTCCCAAAATTACGAAGTAATTTACCTTTAAAAAAAAAAACTAAAATCTTGACCCAATTTATATTTAAGTATTTAATGTACAAAATTGAAATGTCATTAAAAATATATAAAATAATTTACACACTAGTGGTTCTATGCAAGTGTACGTATCGCTTCAAGTAATATATGGTTTTCTCTAAAAACCCCAGTATCGATCCCACAGATAAGCGCAGTAAGAAATCCCTTAGACTAATTCTAGTATACTACTATAATGTCTTAGTTTTGGAAGATGAAAATTCTTATGATAATAACTTAAGTCATAATATTCAATATATAAAAAATTAAATTAAGAAAGAAAAGTTAAAATAGGTTTAATGAATGCTAACAAAAATGTAACTAAAAGAACTAAGTTTGTTAAACTGATTTCTAAACTTCAAAATTAAATTTACAAAGACTAAACAAAGTTTTGTGGCAAAAAGTTCAAATTTAAGAAAGCATCATTCTACTTTATAATGAGTACATGGTCAGTGAAGTAATTAAAATCATTTGAATATATATATATATATATATATGCCCACTTTGTTGTGCTGCTGAAGAAAACTTGGATCACCTATTTTTCTCATGTGCCCTCTCACAAGAAATTTGGTGAGGTTTAATCAAGCTCCTAAATATTAATAGTCAGAATGTAAGCTGGCTTAAATTCTCTACTAGCTGGGAAGATTGGCATAACAACAACCTTTGGGTGATACCATGTATTGTGGCTTNTTCCTTACCCTCTTTCGAGTGCTATAAAAAACATTGACTAATACAGAGTTTGGTTTCTAATTTTGTGGTTAGGCTAGGAGGGTACCGACTGCCACTTCAGAGCTCTCACTACTCCCTCACTTGAGAGCTAACAATCTCGCAGCAGTTTTCAATCAACTGAATCAAATTGAGGATTTTAATATGTCACTTTAAAATCTTCATTCTGCATCTAACAAAGTATATTTCCCTATTTATTTGCACTCAACTCCATGGATGACATACTCTCCCATGAAATCAAATGTGATTCTTCCGATGTTGTAGAAATCATAGCCCTTTCATAACATATGTTTCTCAACACATTTTAACATTTCAATTGATCATATCAAAAAGTAAATGAAGACCGGAGTTTGAATCATCACAATCATTGACATTTAAAACCGTATAAAATAAAATCAATTCTTCACAAAACCATATATCAAAGTAGAGAGAAAGATACGACAAAATACAAATTTCATATATAAAAATAAGTTTACAAAATAAAGAAAGAAAAGAGCACAACTTATCTCACAATCCTTCACAAGCAAATCCCTAAAAGTTCTCTTCAAGAACTTCCCCTCTTTATAAGTACTCTCAGTTCTCTCCTAAAAATGTAATGAAGAATAAATCTGTCACATTGCCTCTCCTCTTACAATCATTGAAGAAAATCTCAAAGTCCTTCCTTTCACTCTCACGCCACACACACACACACACACACACACACACACACACACACAAAACTCACGCCCACACACTCTTCTTTAAGGCCTAGAGTTCCATCTCTTTTATAAAAGGCTGTCTCCCTCCAAAAAGAATTCAAAATTCCCTCCAAAATTCTATCCAAAAGTTAACTATTTTGAATTCAAAACACATGTCCCTTGATCCAAGAGACATATCCCTTCATAAAAGAACATTTCAAAGTGTCTTGATGCATTAAATCACTCAAATGGGTGTTTAGAACAAGTGCTCTTTTGAAAATTTGCGCAAAAACTCATCTCCGAAGCATTTGACGCCAAATCGGTGCATTATGCATCAGTTTTATGGATTTTGGAGTATCATGCACCAGTTTGGCGCACCATACGCCACCCTGCAACAACTTAACTGTTTTGCTCTGTTTCGTGCCATTTCATTTGCGTTTCACTTCTAACAGATATACCTACAAAATAATCATGAAAATAATTTTTCTTTAAAGTGTGATTCCATTCAAAAACATGTGAGAAATGTAAAGTAGATTAAACATAGAAAGAAATATCAAAATGTGTCAAGTCAGAATTTTCTTTCTTGCTCGTTTTTACTCCAAATTGCACCATTTTTGCTTCATTTTCTCCATAAGTTCATTTCTTGTACCTGAAACATAAAATTTGCAAAATAACTTCCTTTAAAGTGTAATATCATTATAAATAAAAAAAAATTGAGCATAAAATATGTATGAAAAGTAGGTAATTTTTAGACATGTCACAGATCCACAAGTATAGTGATACCACGTTTACTAGCAATATTGTAAATACTATTCTCATTCCAAAAGCATAGAGAAAGATTCATAAATTTCATCCGAATAGATATATCTTTAAAATCTTCCTTCACTGCTCCGAAATCATGTGATCAACGTTTAAAAATAAAAGGTTTACCAAAACTAAACTAAGGAGCACCAAATAAAACCTTATTAAAATCTTCAATATAGTTTAACCTAAAAAAAAAATCCTCTATAAGAGAAAAAAAGATCCACAAAGCCTTCCAGTTTCTAAAATTTACTAATGCTTTGTAAAAGGTTATCATAAAAGGTTCTTTTCCCCAATGCATGTCCAACAAAACCTATACTACATTATTTCAAGTCCTCATCAATTCTTCCTCAGAGAAAGAAATTTTTTCTTCTGTACTAGGCACATATGACAGAGTAAAATAAGATGAACCAATAAAATGAGATGAGATAAAACCCCTCCAATTTAGAGTTGGAGAAGCTCCAAGAAAAGATCAAAAGAAGGAAGGAGAGAGTGAAGGAAAAGAAGAATGAGCTAAGACTTCAAAAGGGCAAAACTCCTAAAACCAAAAGTAACACCAAAAGAAAGAAGAAGGGTTAAGAAGAAACCATTATTTTCTACATGATCATATTTGAGTTTACTATAACATGTAAAACACCATAGGAAAGTAGTGCATTAAAGTAAGAATTTGTGTCAGAATTTTTTCAAAGTAATTATTAGCATCAATTTTTGCGTCAGATTTACGAAGAACTTGGATGCTAGTTAAATGATGAGATTCACTTTGATGTTTATGCTGACATTGCTTCAGAATGGTTCTTTCAATAAGTTTACTTAATAGCATCAAATTTTAGCTGATGCAAATCAGACAAAATTCGACATAAATGCCCTAAAATATGGATCCCACACGACAACTGCCCATTTCCTCTTTTTTTCTTCATTTTCGTTAACCCTGAAGCATCTTCTGGTGATTGTCCTTCACCTACTTCTCTGGTGATTTTAAGTACACTCCACCGATGAAATTGCGGCTCTGAGAATCTCCTCTCCACTCCAAACTTAAGGTATTATTTTCTTCTCTCGAACATCTCTTTGTCACGAGAGATTTTTATTTTATTCATTCCAAACTGTATAAAAATTGATATTTCATTGTTAGGTATGTAATGCATATGATTTATTTTATTATGTATATGGCGTTTTAAGTGTAAGTGTAAGTGTAGATATGTAATGCATACGATTTGTGTTGTTATAGGACTATAAAGGATGTTTAAGTGTGGTTGATATGTACATAAACAAGTTAGTGTTGCCCCTATAGTTGAAAAGGGAATCATAAAATTAAGTTATTTTTGATTGAGATGAGCATGCTTAGGCAGATGAGTGGCTTAATGCTTAGAGAAAAAATGTGAAACAAACATATTCCTAAAAAAGGTTGGTGTTGCTTTTGTTGTTGAAAAGAATTGAGAGAGTCCTCCTATATGGTTTGCTCACATTAAACGTCGATCATTTGATGATTCTATTACGAGTGAATATTTTTTAAATTTTGGTTCTATTGTTCAAAGTAAAACATTTTATGTAGATGGGAGTGTTTTTAGTTAAATTCAAGTTAAAGGTTTGAAGTGGAGGAAAGCAACAAACCTATTATGTGATTGAAAGTCCCACTTAGACTTAAGGAAAATTTAATAAGATGGAGACAATTCTTCCAATGCATTATGGGACAGCATGTTGGCCTGCGAAGATAAACATAAAAAGTAAATTAACTGTTCCTGGATGAGAAGGCTTATGTGGATGAGTGGCTTTACACTTAGAGACAAAACTTGAAACAAATATATCCGTGAATGGTTTGGTGTAGCTCTAGCGGTGTACATTATTAGAGAGTGTTGCCTTAGATAATTTTAATTTATTTTAGTATACTAAATATTATTGCACAATTTCTAATTTGAAGGAGTCTTTCTACTGGCTAACGTAGCATCATTACTAAATCCGTCACGTTTTTAGGTTCGTAACAAGCATCAGTTAAGTGACTTTTTCACCATAGCCTGCATGAAGGGAAGGTAACCCATCTGGGTGGAGGAGGAAATCTGAGCTGAGTTGAACAAAGCTTGGGCCTCCTGATCATAGGAGGAGGCAAACCAACCAACACAATTAGATGAGTGAAGCCCGGGAGTGCTACACTACATATTAGAGGCTCGATTCCCCACATTAAACAATATAGGAGGCCGGTGAGATTCTCTAAAAATTCAAAATTTTAATGGTTGGTGTAATTATGTGGCACTAATAATTTTCTTAAGCTACACATGAAAAAGGAGCTCGGTCACCCTCCCTCTACTATGGAGCTTTATGTTCGAATGCATCAGTGCCTGAAGATTCAATATTGGGTCTCCAACCTTTCTCAGTGGGTCAATATAAGTAAAAAAATGATTTTTTTTAACATTTATTTTGATTCTTAATGTAAATAATGATAATTAATCATTAATTTTTATTATGTATGAGTACGAGCAACTCCAAGAGAGCTAGTTGACTAGATAGAGCTCGACATCTCCAACCATCACTGGTAGCAAATTCAGTAGCGTGCAATCTAATTTTGAGCTATTAGAGCAGGCGGAGCATGAGGAGCTTGTTAGACGAGTCAGCACTATGAATGAAGAGCTCTGTTGGTGCGTGATTAGATACACGAAGGTTAACATAGAGTTGAGGATTCCATAGCACGTCTGATGGATAGTATTGCAGGTCGCCAAAGTGTCTCATGAATTCCTTGGATATGGAGGAGGAGGTGGAGGAGGAGCATCATTCGGAGTTTTATGTTTTTTATTCTTTTTTAGCTTGTGAACCTATATTATGAGTTTATATGTGAAATTTTAAGCATTTAGATTAAAATTTTTTATAGTATGTTTTTTTTTCATTGGTGGCACTCATTTGTATTTTAGATTTTGACTAGTGATGATTGATAAGTAAAACATTGTGCTATTGGTTTTTTTTATTGTGTGCATGTTATGAAAAATAGAGTGTTCTTTTATATTTTTTTTTTTCTGTGTAACAGGTTTGCGTTGGATTTGCTTTGGAAATTCTGGCGCTAACCCTTCAATCATTTTAATGCACTACGTTACAATCTGATGTTAAAATGACGCAAAAAATGTGGCTGATAATTTTCGACGTGAAACCGACATTAAATGTTGTCTCGGAGCGGGAGACGTCGTGACTTGTTAACAATGAAAGTTTCAGATGCTAATGGTGACATAAACAATTAAAGTCGACTTATTTCGACACTAATTACATTACCCACCCTTTTTTTAATGTCGACGCCTTGGATGACAAAATCTGCATTTAAACCATCTTCCTCTAAACTATGTAAGTGTCGGATTTCCATGTTCTAGAGTCGAATTTTTTCGATGCTAAATGTTAGAAGCCTTCTAGTGAATTTATTTTCATGACGAGCTCTAATTTGATTTGTGAACTCAGCTTCAAGCCAGCTCAGATGGTTCAAGGCACAAACATACTTGAAATGATGATTTTATATAAATTCTTAAATAATTATAAAAAATTTGAAATTCGATCCTAGATATTCTTATAATTGAACCAAAACTCATACTTTGATGAGACTAATCTTCAAGCCCTATCAAAAATACTTCCTTTGACTTGCCATGATAATTATATCCATTTATATGGTATCCAAAATTCTTCACAAATCACAGTAAATGACAAGAACTATAAGCTGTAATAGAGACAAGCCCTTCTGCCTCCACAGCCTACAATCAACAACATATGTCAAGTTATACTCTGCTTTTAGTTGCCTGACTAATAAATGAACTCAGTCAGCTTGTCTTGCCATTAAACAATCCAGCTGCCTGATTGCAACTTAGCCGGCTACCCGGCCATGCCGGCCTCAGCTGATCAATAATTATACTTTAAACTTTAACTTAATTATTATATTAATGAATGAACTCATTCCCATTTTCACTTCTATTTGAAGGAAGAAGAGTCTGTTGTACTCTTTCGATCTGCTGTTCTCAGAGAACATCATCGCCGGTGAAGATAACGCATCGGCGATCACCATGGGGGCTGCGCTGAGCTCTTGCTGTGCGGAGGAGAAGGTCGGCACACAAGGGTGAGTTTTAGGCTAAGTTCGATTCAGCTTTTCGTACTGATTCTGGGAGAAAATATTACTTCCGGACTCCGGATGTCTGGATAATGACCCGGATGCAACAAGGAGGGTGGAGGTCCGATTCCTCCCCTCCTCCGCTGCATCCGGGCCGTTATCCAGAAATCTTATCAGCTTCATGAACGTGAAGAAGAGGAAAAAATATGTTATTTTAATTTCCATACTTCTGTATTAGCGTAAAGAAATTTTGATTTATATAGCATGATATTAATGTAACATAAGTATGAATTTTATTCTATGTTTTCCTGTATATAGATATGTTGGAGGGCCGGAAAGCTCATCATGGAGATTGTTTACTTATAAGGAGCTCCATACTGCCACCAATGGCTTCAGCGAAGATTACAAGCTTGGCGAGGGGGGATTTGGAAGTGTTTATTGGGGAAAGACAACGGATGGTCTTCAGGTACTTTGCGTACTTCGTTTTGCATATAAAAAGACAATCTTTACAGTTCATATATTGCAGTTCTTACAATTCCAAAAACATGCAAGTGCAATCTGCTAAACTAGTTTTAATATTTGGTTGAACATATTTAATAATTCAGATAAGGAAAAAAATAAAAATCTTCAATTAGTAGATCTTATATATAAACCATAACTAATAAAGTTTCTTCTTTTCTTAAAATTTCAATTAAAAAAAGTCCATTTTTGGATGAACTCACTCAGATTGCAGTGAAAAAACTGAAAGCCATGAATTCAAAAGCTGAGATGGAGTTTGCTGTGGAGGTGGAGATACTTGGAAGGGTTAGGCACAAAAACCTATTGGGACTTAGAGGATACTGTGCTGGAGTTGATCAAAGGCTTATAGTATACGACTATATGCCCAATCTCAGCCTGCTTTCTCATCTTCACGGCCAGTTTGCAGATGAAATGCGCTTGGATTGGAAGAAGAGAATGAATATTATAATTGGATCCGCACAAGGCTTGGTGTAAGTGCTCTTTTTGTCCTTCTTTGGTCAATAAATAATGAGAAATTTACAAACATACCACACAATTCCTTTCAAATTATACATTCAACCCCAAGTTCTACCCGTAAGTTTACATATATACATCACAATTTTTATGTATTTACATTTCTAAACTCAAAATCTTACAAATTACCTAAAAAATATCGTCATTTTAATAATTTAAAAGAGAAATGCACATTTTCGTGCATACTTAGATTGACATATATGTAAAATTTGAAGTTTTAGATATGTAAATACATAGGAATTGAGTGATATGCATATGCTTCCTTATTATAAGTGTGCGGTGTGCCTGCCCCATGCACCCAAACCATCATACCCGGTTGATGCCTACAAATTTTACACTAGTTAGGCCCAATATTGCCGGAATTTGTCACAAATGAACTCTATACTTATGTTAATTATTGCCACCCTAAAAATTAATATAAAGTCATTAAAAAATTAATTTTAAATAATATGACTTGATGTTACATTATTTATTAAATAAAAATAATTTGACCATGTCAACATTTAATATGATTCCTACTTTTGTTTCATTAAAAACAAAGTGAATAATTTCAAAAGTCCACTTGGACTCCTCATTCAATAGAAAACAAAAAAGTCAAATATTCTGCCGAAATAAGTACTTTTTATAATTTATATTTTAGAAAATTATAAACACAACCCGTATTTTCCATTTTTACTATGTGGTCCAAATATTTACAAGCATGCCATTACTAATTAATATGGGTGTGAATGAACCGAACACAAGCAGAGAGTGTGTGTTCGTGTTCGACTCGTTTGCTTAGCGAACTGAACACGAGCCGTTCAAGGACAAAGAATTATTTTGAATCCTATTCAAGTAGCAATAAGATGTTAGAGATTGAGACAATATTTAAAATATCATTTGAATTTAATTTAATAAATTTTATTTTATTTTTTTAATTAATAATTTTAATTGATTACAAATCTTTGTAGCCTTATAATCAATTAAAAAAATTAAAAATACTACTCATCAAATATATANTTTTTTCTTAACTTCCGCAACATCAACATTCTTTACATACCTCAAAAGTTGTGTCTCTAGTAGATGGGTTGACGCCATCTATTAATAAGCTTTCACACTCTTATTACCTTCATTGAGATTGACATGCACCTCCATCAACTCCACTTGAGTTCTTTTCAGATCCTAAAGCTGCAACAAGAAGGAAGTCACCATTGTTGCGAGTTCTGTTCTACACTCCGTCAACTGTGATTCCAGAGTCATGACTCCTTCAAACTCAGATTCATATCGACACTTGTACTTGCCTTGGAGGTATTTGATCTTAACAAATTTGGCATTCCAATTTCTTAGATTCATTCTTAGCTCATCTGAATTTCCACCATTTTATGTATCTAAAAGAAGAGAAATCCGGAACAGACATATAACATGATTATATAATAGCAGAAGATAAAAAAGCTTATAAAACTTTTGGCCTCCAAGATTCAAGTACATTCATGAGACAAAACAATCTCGAGAATATAAATAGTCAAAGGACTAGGTAGGGTTCATAACCCTCTTATGTTATTTCTGAGGGAGTAATTGACAGTAGTTATTCATTGGAGACCGCTTTCAGGATACCATGGCGGCTAGCTCGAAAGGTCCCTTCTTAGATTTTTTCAATTTTATATCCATGGATCACTAGGGGTGGAATGAAAGTTTAGCCTTGAACAATGATTCCCCGCCCACAATCTTATGAATATATTGTGTCTCAAACAACATATCCTTAAAGTAACAAAATCCTAACATCCACAATATTTCCTCCTCAGTATTCTGAAGAGAGACAGACAACTACTGAAACCTTCTTCGTCTCTTACGGAGCCCCAAGTCGTTCTTCACAAAGAAGAATCTCATGGTCCATTATCTTATTGGTTCCCTCAATAAAAAATCCAACTCTTTTTGCATAAACATCACACGATCATGCATGTCATTAAAAAACCCTCATAACTAGCTAAAATTAGCAATTCTAACGTCAACCCGCTACTCCTTAAAAAAAGTAAACCTGATAATGATTGTCACCACCTGATAAGATAATTGAGCAACACAAAATTTGAACACCTTCATGATTTTGATAAACTGAAGTGCCAGTGGAAATTGTAGGTCGACTCTTATGGCTGCCTCATGAACATCAATATACCCAGAAGGAAGAGAATATTCTCGGTAGGCTGAGGTCAACAATTTCATCACCATGTCCTTTGGGAAGTAATACTTCTTTCAAAACAAAATCAAGTCACCCTCCATCAGAATTGACGTTGCATCCTCCAAATTCTAGCCTTTCCTCTGGTTCTCAGCAGAGCAAGTTTCTCCATTTGTCGTCATTTCTGCAACGTGAAGAAAGATCTCGTTGTTTGTCTGCTATGCACGATGGGGAAAACTTTCCTCTTCACCACAACACGAAAGAAGACCCCATTGTTATCGTGCTATGTAGGACACGGATGACTTTCATCTTGACCACAATACGGAAGACGATCATGTTGCTCGACTTCCATGCAGGACGGTGAAAACTTTCCTCTTTGGCACAACACAAAAGAAGTTATCGTTGCTCGCCTGCTACACATGAAGGGGAATACTTTCCTCTTAGCTGCAACGCGAAAAAAGATCACGTTGCTCGTCTGCTACGTAGGATTGAGATGACTTTTTTTTTCTAGAAAATTTTGATAACAGAAGACTCTACTCTCCACTCTCCTTCTTTTTTCTCCTTCTCCTTCTCCTTCTCCTCACTTGTGATTGTTCCCCTCATCCATGACCGCTATTTATAGGCTTGAGAGGAGGCCTAAAATTAAAGACAATCGTTAAAAAAAAATAAGAAAACTGAAATTTTTTCATATTCTCATCTTTGAGCCTTCAAGTAACATCATTACAAATAAAAAAAAAGGAGAACAGTTAAAAAATGAAAAATTGTGGTCCATATTTGGTGGTCGATGTAGCTCTCACGACTTGCGGTCTAAATGCCCTGCGTCGGTCCAAATTCCACTAGTGCATCCGCTTTTGTTGTCCAAATTTATGTGCCAAACCAGCTCCCGTGGGGCCCGCTGATTTAGGACTTGATGTTTTATCTCTAGTCTAGGCCTACTAAAGCACAGCGCAAGTCACTTGACCGCTAAGCGGCACGGGCTCAGCAACCCTCCCAATGGCACAACCAAGGTCAGCACTAGCCGTTGGCCCAACTAAAAAGGGAATAAATATACGCAAGGCAGGGATCAAACACCCCTCCCCCGAGTGGAGCAAAAGGAAGCTACCAACCGAGCCAAGTTCAGTTGCATCAATATATAATGATTTATATTATAATTATATAAATTCTAATAGTAACATAATATATATATATATATATATATTGATGATAAACATGTAAAGTGATCTTGATATTTTCAGGCAACGAGGTTGATTTCACTTGAAAATAGAGGGCAATTGATACAATTCCAATATTTCTTCATCATCTGTTACGATTCTTGAGGTATGACGCGGATAAACATGTAAACTGATCTGCAATTTTTTGAGCGAGAAATATTCAAACCTCAATAAAAAAGTCATCCAGAGCTCTGATTTCGACANGGGGCAATTGATACAATTCCAATATTTCTTCATCATCTGTTACGATTCTCGAGGTATGATGCGGATAAACATGTAAAGTGATCTGCAATTTTTTGAGCGAGAAATATTCAAACCTCAATAAAAAAGTCATCCAGAGCTCTGATTTCGACAAACTAATCAGCTCGATGAGAAGAACTCAATGTTACAAAATTGGTCCAATCCGAACCAAATAAAACCATCAAAAAACTTTTTGGAAGTTTTTTGGAAACATTTGGAAGGTCAAACGAATGTCGATTCTAACGAGTATATAATCAAATTGACCGTCGTGACAAGCAAATCCAACGAGCCCAAGATCACTCCATTTCAACATCTTTAAGGTGCTCAAATTTTCATCATATATCATTCGATCAAGGGAAGCTCTTTGAGTCGTACAATCAAAGTGATTCATGTTTCTGCATTAATTCCACTCAGAATTCTATAAGTAGAGTCTCACCCTTCTAATGAGGGGGGAAGAGAACTTGAAACTGGAGGAGATCTTGAAGCCTGAAGAGAGAGCTCGACACTTTGAAAAAAAGCTGAAGTCCAGCACCACTCCTGCCGCAGTTAACTGCCGTCAATCGCCGACCGCCACCCGTCGGACACCGCCGATCGCTATCGATCGCCGTCTGTTCCTTGCAAAAAATTTATCTGCATGTCAACATGTACAGTGGTTGTAATTGTAATCATAATTTATAGTGGAACTCTTTCCTACCTGTGGGAGAAGTGGTTGTAATTGTAACTTGTAAGATCTTCAACAAGGTACACCAAAAATTTATAACTTGAGAGATCTTCTAACACTTTCCTGTCTGTGGGAGANATGTGGGAGAAGTGGTTGTAATTGTAACTTGTAAGATCTTCTAACACTTTCCTGAAAGATCTTCAACAAGGTACACCAAAAATTTATAACTTGAGAGATCTTCTAACACTTTCCTGTCTGTGGGAGAAGTGGTTGTAATTGTAATCATCATTTACAGTGAAACTCTTCAGCTAGGCTAAACCCCGTGATTTTTTTTTCGGGTTTTCCACGTAAAAAACTTCTGTGTCATTACTAGTTGTTTTTCTATCTTATTAGTGTATGTTGAGTCTTCAAATCATGCTAAGACAATAATCTGCTATTCTNACTAAATCCCGTGATTTTTTCTTTTTCGGGTTTTCCACGTTAAAAACTTCTGTGTCATCACTAGTTGTTTTTCTATCTTATTAGTGTATGTTGAGTCTTCAAATCATGCTAAGACAATAATCTGCTATTCTACTGCCGCATATTTTCTAGCACGTTCCAAAGTTTATCACAAAATTGGTTTGAAAATGTTTGAATTCAAACATTAAATTGAACCTTAGTTTGAATCTCGTAAAACTAAGCTTTAACCTAGTTGTGTACCTTTGTTTGATTATAGGATCGTTAACGATCTGATTTTGAGCCGAGCTTGGTTTTGTTCAAATTGATTGTGTGCGGCTCTAAAGGAGTTTGTACCTTATTACATTCGATTTCAAGCTAGCTCAATTCAAATTTGAATCAAGCTCGATCCGGATATACATCGAAACGAGCCGGCTCAAATCAGCTCGAAATCAAAGCAAACTTGCACAAATTGAGTTTTTTGGTTATGTTCCTGCTCAAATTAAGTTAAAAATTGTCTCGTGACTCATTATATTAAATTTTATTTAGCATAATAAATAAATAAATAAATAAATATATATATATATATATATATATATATATATATATATATAGAGAGAGNAGGTGTTTGTACCTTATTACCTTCGATTTCAAGCTAGCTCAATTCAAAATTGAATCAAGCTCGATCCGGATATACATCGAAACGAGCCGGCTCAAATCAGCTCGAAATCAAAGCAAACTTGCACAAATTGAGTTTTTTGGTTATGTTCCTGCTCAAATTAAGTTAAAAATTGTCTTGTGACTCATTATATTAAATTTTATTTAGCATAATANGGAAAATCGCTAAAAGTTAGACAGACTATAAAATGATTTTTGGCACTTCATTGATAAATTCTAAAGAGAAAATTGCTTTTATATGCCTAATAAAATTCATATTTGAATAAATAAGCTCTTTATAATTCTTCTTTTGAAGAAATGTGTTTGAAAATATTATTTTTTATTGTATTATCTTCACTGAGCAATAATATCTTATATTTGTTGATTATTTTATTAATTGTCGATTTTATACCAAATCTTCACTCAAATTGCAGAATTTATGGCCGCTTTGACCTCAAATTTTTGAAAAATTATTGCATACGGATACCGCATACAGAGATACATGCGGCGTCCGATCTACACCGTAAATCACGGTGAGAATGCAATAAATTTTTTTTTAAATAAAAGTAAAAAAAAAATTTAAAGTATGACCCACCGAAATACATCCTCACCTTAGATCACTGTGATCTATGATGTAGATCGGACACCACATGCAGCTCTGCAAGCGATGTCCGTATGCAATAATTTGGAGCTGAAGCAGCTCCCATAAAAATATTTAATTTTTATATTAACAAAAATATTAAAATCAATTACAATTTATTTTAGAATTTGTAATTATTATCTAATCACTGCCTCGACGTACACCGAGCTCGGACGCTTTCACTCGATGTATAAGATACTATTTTTTTTTTGTAAATATTATGTTAGTTGATTTAATTTGTTTAATATTTTTAATTTTGTAAATATGTCAATGTAAAATAAATTTTGCAAATTTTAAATTTTTTATTTTATTTAATTTGTTCAATTTTTTAATTAATTAAAATTTAATTATAATTTTTTAATTAAGTAGTATTTTTGTTAATATACAGAATAAATAATAATAATAATATTTCTGATGATATTTAATATATAATAAAATTAAAAAAAATAATAAAGGAGTAAAAGCCCCCTATAGTGTATGCTCTTTAATTTTTTTTACTATTATATCAGCTCATTTTAAAATTTTTTTCTATATATTTTGAGCCATTTACATACATACCTCCTATGTATTTATATATCTAACTAATAAAATTTAATTTTTACAATTCTACCTTTATATCATATAAAAAATATCACTATTTAACTTTTAAATAATTAAAATACACTTTTTTATGTATATGTAGGGTGGCATATATGTATTGGTGTAAACGGGTTGACTCGAGCTTGAGTCAATTTAGTCTTTAGCTTGAGCTAAATTAATTAATTGAGTTTGAGCTAGAGCTCAAGCTTGATTTTACAAATTTGAGGCGGAACCTACTTATTTATTATGAAAGAGAGAAAAATATATTAATTTAAGCTAGTATTATGATAAAATGATATGTAGAATGAGTAATTATGAGATAAATAATAAAAAATATTTGATATAGAAAATAAAATATTATTTTTATAGAATTAAAATAATTTAAAAATAAAATGCTGAATTATAATATATTGTGAGCATGTTTCATATTAGATATTTTCGAACGAACCACCTCACGGGTAACGAGTCAAGTCGGGGTTGGCTTGAGCTAGACTTGTTAACTCATCGTGTTCTGCTCATGAGTCGGTTATTAAGTTGAGCTCGAGTCAGTTCATGAGTAGGGCTGTAAACGAGCCAAGCTTGAGCGAGCTAAGCCTAGGCTCATGTTCGGCTCGTTCCAATTTGGCTCATGTTCGGAATGACTCGTGAACAATGTGTTTATGTTCGGCTTAAAAAACATATTTCTGTTTATGTTCGACTCGAAATAGATTCGTTGGAATATAAAATGTTGCGAAGTTGCGTCAATAATATCACGGACGGTAGAATAACACCGATAACACAACGATGACACCCGAGAAACACCTCAATAACACGAGTAACACCCAAGTAGCGCGGGTGTTATTCAAGTGTTATTGCAGTGTTACTTGGGTGTGATTGTCGTGTTATCAGGTGTCGTTCCACAGTGTTATTGGTGTTATTAGGGTGTTATTCTGGTATTATAGAATAATACAATAGAATAACACCGATAACATTGTTGAATAACATCAATAACATCAAATAGTGTTATTTCGTGGTATTATTCTTGTATTATTGGTGTTATTTCATGGTGTTATGGGTGTTATCGACGTTATTCTGCAGTGTTGTTGGTGTTATCAGTGTTTTTCCAGGGAATAACACCAATAACAGTATAACACCGCTGACAACGAAATAATACCGATAACACAACATGTGTTACTCGGTGTTATTTCGAGGTATTTTTGTGTCTTCAATGTTATTCTGCGATCACTAATAATACCGCAGACCGAGAAATAACACCAATAACATAACAGATATTACTCGGGTGTTATTCCGCGGTGTTACACCATGGAATAACACCAACAACACTGTGGAATATTGAGCATATTTATATTTTAATTAATTATTTATTTATTTATTTCTTTTCGAGCCAATTCAAGCCGAACACGAGTGAACAAATATTTGTTCGTGTTCGGCCCGTTTATATTTCGAGCTTAAAAATTTATTTGTGCTGGGCTCGTTAAGGTTAATGAACGAGCTAACGAGCCGAACACGAGCTGTTCGTGAACAATGAGCCGTATTGACAGTCCTATTCATGAGTCAGCGCGGCTTAGTTACATCCCTCCATATATGTAGAAATTTAAGCTTTAATGGAATTACATAAATGCATAAGAATTATGTGGCAAATCTTCCACATATTTTTGGTGTACTTTGATTTAGAATATACTTGATGTTATCAAGTAGACGCACCATGCTGGATATAAAGGCAAACATACAACAGGAATGCAAAATATGAAGTAATGATGCTCTTGGATCGAGCCTACATTTGTCAAATGACGATACATTTGCAGAATCATGAACAGTTGCCATCCTAAAATTACAATAAATCAAGGTTGAGTCGGTTCTTATCTTTAAATGAATCAGAGCCGTTCTTGGTTTATTTTTCTGCCGCCAAAAGGCGCGTTAGGAATCTATTTGGGGTTTTTTTTTTTAATTTTTAAAATTATTTTAATTTGTCTATGTTTTGATTTTAAATAATATATATTTTGACTTGTTCAAAATAAATTAATTTATTTTGAAAATACTAGAAGGTGATTTTTTAATTGTTTTTAGTATTAAATAAAAATAAAAATATATGTGAATAAAATATTGACAAATATATTTTTAAAAATAAAAATAAAAAATAAAGTTTTTTTTTTGGGAAATGTGAAGGCCAGAACAGCATAAAAGACAGAAAAACAACATGACAAAAATAGAAAACAACACTAATAAAAATAAATACAACAAATAAAGATATAATAGCATCTTAAATAAAACACCAGAGAAAAAATCGTCCAACACGAAACTAACTTTATAAAAAAGAAGATCGAATGCATTCAAGAAGAAGGGAGAATCCTCTGAGAAAGAACATTTACATCAAGCTAAGAAAACCTCAGCTAATACCATAAAACTCCACATAGAAGCAAACTTTAAGAAGGAAATCCACAGCTAATACCATAAAACTCCACATAGAGTAGCTTCAACAAACTCAAGATAAAATCTTAGTAGACAACAATATTAACAAAAAACTAGATCAAAAGAACCTGAAAAAATAAATCAAGTAAAGAACATGACCAAACAATACAACAAACCAACTAACAAAAATAAGCAAAATCCTAAAGAAAACAAAAATGAGAAAAAAAAAAGGAGAGAAGTATATATAGAGCTCAACCAAACCCATAGTCCATAATCAAGAGAATCCTTACAAATTTTATAAAATTAAAATCCCAAATGGAAGATAAAGCAGCAACTCTTTGAAACAATCTATCAATCAAGCCAGTTAGGATAAAACCACCACTAGAAAACAATAAATAACCAAACTAATTAGCAAAAATACAATTATAAACATCATTAAATGGTTGAAATTTGTCATCCAGATTTACTGAAATAAAGTATTGGAGATCACTGCGATATAATTTTAAAAGAACAGTTAATTCTCACAATTCGGAAAAGGTTCATCATAGCTAATACCAAAAAACAATCATAAAAACAATGAATTAAGAGTAGCTCCTAAATAATCATAAAAATACTCAAAGAACCGTAAAGAGCTAGAAAAACAAAACCACCCCAAACAACAAGGAAAAGAGAAAAACAATGAGAAAAGGCAACTTCATGACATCAACAGAAACTCCCCGACAAAAAAAAAAAAAAAAAAAAAAAAAANAAAAAAAAAAAAAAAAAAAAAAGAAAAACATTATACCAAAAAATAATAATAATAAACCACCAAAACAACTTTAACAACATCAATAAACCCAAAAGAGATCCAACATGAACATCTAAAATCATACACACAACATTTTTTCGAAATAAGTCCAATACCAATATTTTTAATTTTACGAGGAAGATTAGAAGTTTTAAGAAAATGTTGATGACATTAATACAAGTCCAGTAAGTAATATGACAATTATCTTTAAAGACTTTTGATGTATAATCATTTGAATCAAAAGATTTATCAGAACTAATAGAAAAATAAGGCGTGCATAATTTCATATTCTGAGAAGCATTGAGAAAGGGAAATATAATAATCATTAGAAATTAAATTCTTAATAGGTAAAATATTATCATAATGCCATGAATCACCGTGTTCATTATTAAACAAAGAAGAGAAATAAGAGATGAGCTCATTAAAAATACCTTCATGATGAAAAATATAATCATTATTAACCAAAACTTCTTTAATAAAGTTAGATTTATGTTTCCATTTAGTTTTTGATAAAAAAAACTTAACAACATCTCCCCCCTTGGAAAGCAAAAATATTTGACACCTTGATCAGGTCATTTATAATCATAAATAAAAACTCATAATGTTATCATGTAAAACAGAAGCTTGAGAAAGAAAATCCTTATATAAATAAGAATTTCTAAGATTACTGATCACCTCATGTTGCTTATTTCTAACTTCAGAAATATGAATAGAATGTGTATTAGAATAATACTAATTTTGGCATTTCAAGGCAATATTGACATTTTTAAGCTTATTACATACACATAAAGAAGGGTTGATCTTATTAGGAAGATTAAAAGCCTTAATAATATTAGAAAAATTGTTAGGGCAAAGTCTCCAAACATTTTTATACAAATATATATGATGAGATTTGTTAGAACTATCCGAGGAGACAAAAATAAGATAACGACTAGAAGAAAGAGGATCCAAAACTTAAAAAAGAATGAAAAAAAAGAAATAATCCTAATAGTAGAGCCTCATCTAGTAAACTTTTAATAGGATTTTACAATTGACTATTAAATTATCTATAATAAAAACTAATATTATGTAATTCGATAAGACCAACATAAGTGTTGGAATTGTTAAAATCATATAATCAACTATGAATGAGATGGTTACTCCCAAAGTTTTCTTAAAGTTTCTGAATATAATTAAAATCACCTAATATAATCAATTACTCTCATTAACATAATAACTAAAATTATTGATGATGCATTCATTTGAAAAAAAACACTTAAAAATATTTAATGTATTCAAATCAGAAAGAGAAGAAGAAGAAATTTTAGTTTCCAAAAGACATACATAATCCACCTTTTTCTCTTTAGGAAGATTTTTTACAATCAACAATTCAAACAATTATATTAAGCCCATGCAAATTCCAAGCAATAATATTTGGAAGAAATATTAAAAATACTAAGAACAATAAAAACTGATAGCCAAAGAAAAAAAAAAAACCAAGAATTATTTTCTTTTAGCCTGTCCTTTAGAAGCAGACTGAGAGAAAGATTTCTTAAAAGAAGAGTTAGCATTATGAGCCAAAAGCAATATGGACAAAAAAAATGGGCTTGTTATTTTGAATAACATAAATATCCACCAAATTATTATAATAAAACACTATTAAAAGGTAAAACAGTAGCCACTTCAGCAAAATCTCTCTCCAAACCAATATCAACAGAAGAAACATGTCCAATATTAGATTCATTATTATTAAGCAACATAATGATTAAGATCAGGGGCATTTCATACAAAATTTCTACCACTAACATGAAAAGCATTAGTTATATCAGAACATTAATGAACATGAATAAAATTAATAGGAGAAGAATGTGAAGCAAGCAACACAAATTTACTAACATTTCTTGAAACTCTAGGATTCATATTTCTACAATGATTCCAACCTCTAAAGGAAAATACAATAGACACATGCTAATAGAAAAACAATTTCGGACAATTCACGGAATCATGAGCAAGCATAGAATAGGATTTACAAGGATCACATCTTCATTCATAAATAACATATTAGAGAATCTCTTTTCCTTTCACATTAAGAACACCATCATCATCAAGATATGATTTATCATTAAAAATTATACTAACTCTCACTTATGTTAACCTAACGCAATTCACAGTTTACAGATTAATGCACCCCTAGTGTATGTTGTTTTTCTACGTGTTTTATGTTAGTTTAAATCCCCGGTAACAGTGCTAAAAACTTGACACGTCCCAAAATTACGCAGTAATTTACCTTTCAAAAATATCACCAAAATCTTCACCCAATTTATATTTAAGTATTTAATGTATAAAATTGAAATGTCATATAAAATATATAAAATAGTTCACACACTAGTGGTTCTATGCAAGTGCACATATCGCATCAAGTAATATAGGGTTTTCTCTAAAACCCCAGTATCGATGCTACAGGGAAGCGCAGTAAGAAATTTCTTAGGCTAATTCTAGTCTACTACTATAAAGTCTTACTTTTTTAAGATGGAAATTCTTATTATAATAACTTAAATCACAATATTCAAAATATAAAAATCAAAGTAAGAAAGAAAAGTTAAAATAGGTTTAATGAATGCTAACAGAAATGTGACTAAAAGAACTAAGTTTACTAAACTGATTTCTAAACTTCAAAGTTAAATTTACAAAGGCTAAACAAAGTTTTGTGAAAAATAATTCAAATTTAAGAAAGCATCATTCCCTTTTACAATAAGTACATGGTTAGTGAAGTAATTAAAATCATTTGAAAATATATATATAAATTGTTTTGTGCTAAATGGGAGCAAACTTATTCTTTACCCTCTTCCGAGTGTTATAAATAACATTGACTAATCCAGAGTTTGGTCCCTAATTTTGTGGTTAGGCCAGGAGGGTACCGACTGCCATTTCAGAGCTCTCACTACTCCCTCACCTAAGAGCTAACAATCTCACATCAGTTTTCAATCAACTGAACAAAATTGGGAATTTTAATCTATCACCTTAAAATTTCCAATTTTGCATTCAACAAAGTATATTTTCCTATTTATTTGCACTCAAATCCATTGATGACATACTTTCTCTTGAAATCAATTTTGATTATTCCCATGTTGTAGAAATCATAGTCCTTTCGGAACATATGTTTCTCAACACATTTTAACATTTCAATTGATCAAATTGAAAAGTAAATGAAGATCAGAGTTTGAATCATCACAAATTATTGACATTTAAAACCGTATAAAACAAAATCAATTCTTCACAAAACCATATCTCAAAGTAAGGAGAAGGATAAAAAAGTCTACTCAGAATTCATGAGAAAGATACGACAAAATACAAATTTCATATATAAAAATAAGTTTGCAAAATAAAGAAAGAAAAGAACACAACTTATCTCACAATCCTTCCCCAGCAAATCCCTAGAAGTTCTCTTCAAGAACTTTCCCTCTTTACAAGTACTCTCAATTCTCTCCTAAAAATGTAATAAAGAAGAAATCTGCCACCTTCCCTCTCCTCTTACAATCTGTCGACACTATTTTTGGTGTGGGGTTTGCCCGTAAGAAGCTATCGATCATCAGAATTGAAATCCCGTTGCCTGCTTCNCCGAAGGAGAACTTCGGTGACTTCCTAAGCTATCCTATTATTTGGCTTCAATTTAGGA
>JXCR01142311.1:20680-70712 GCA_002079205.1 Phalaenopsis hybrid cultivar
ATAATTTTGAGAGAGAGGGAGCTATATGAAGTTGAAAATAATCATTTAAGTGTTATGAGACCATTTAGGTGTGGTATGCTAAGGCAAATAGTGCATTTTACTTAAATTTAAAAATCTTGAAAATCGTGCACTGGCTCTTAAGCGCCACATCTCGCGCTTAAGAACGAGCTAACCTGAGAGGCAGGAGCCTAAGCGCCACTTACACACGCTTAAGCGCCAGTTCACGAAAACTGGTTCGTGAACGATTAAAAGTGAAAATTTCACTCAAAAAATGTCATTTTTCACCCTCTCGTCATCTTCTTTCTCGTAAGTTCATGATTTTGGAAGGCTAGGGCACACTTTTAAGCGGAGATTTCTTAGTGGAATCAAGAAAAATTTGCTAGATTTAGATTTCTTAAGGTAAGAGCTTTACTTCTATGTAAAAATTTTGGATTTTCACCCTATATTTTGAGTACATTTCAAGAAATTAAAAAATTCACTATTCTTGGTGAAAAATGAGGAAAAACCTATGGAAATTGCATAGGAAGTGTAGTTTGTTCTTTTGGAAGTTTAGTTTAGTAGTTTAAACTTGATTTTTTAAGTTATTTTTGGAATTTATAAAATTTGTAGAATGACACCAAGAATGAAGAGGAGTAAAGGAAAGAGCCCTTTCGATTTGAGCAACTTTGTAAGTTTGAAAGCTCAAGATCGGTACAGTGCTGCATTACAGTCACGAAAATTGATTCAGGAGCATTTTTTTAAGAATCTAGGTGGAGTCGTGACAGCGACTTTATATATGCAATAAAATATAAGATAAATATGGACGTAATAAATATTCAATAATTGTAAAGTCACACTTATCAACACAAGTATACGTATCGCTCAAGTAATATAGGGCTCTAATGGAGTCCTGGATATCAATCCCACATAGAGTAGTTTAGAGTTGCAAACTAAGATTTTAGAAAAGCAATACTTTAATAACAACAACGAAGTTCAATTTGCTTATCTGTCACTAATAGGCAATTGAAATAAATAGGTAATTTTAATAACTATTAAATAACTAATGATATTAAATAGGGTTTAATTGTGATATTCAATATATAAGAAAGCATCCTTCTCCTTGTCAAGAAATCATAGTGAATGGATAAAATGAATTAGTTCAATTTATATTGTCCCAAATAGGAGCATCCAATTCTTTACCCTTTGGTCCAGGCATAAAGAACATTGACTAATCCTACACTTGTTTACTGAATGTCCGGCTAGGCTGGGAGGATACTGACTCTCACTTCGAAGCTCCCAAGTTCCCCTCGTCTGAGGGATAACACCTACACTTCAGCACCCAAATGATAGGACCGAATTGGGGATTTTAGTCTGTCACTCTAAAATCTCAANATCCAGAGTGTTTAAAATTTTCCTTCATCCTCCAGTCTAAATGATCAAAGAAATCAGAGATATTATTAATCGTCTTCATGACATTTTGTACCTCCTTCTTCAATTTCTTGATTCGGCGTAGGATCACCAGAGACTTACCAGGGACTAAGGGTTGAACTGGCAGTGAATTCTGAGATGCTTGATCTACTATAACTGCCATGTCATTTTCATCTTCAAAAATTGGGAATCTCTCAGTTGGATCCAAAGACTTCCAAGGTAACAGTACCTTTTCCCAATTTTCATAGGACACTTGGAACTGACTGCAAAGTGAGAAAATTGTGGAGGGATGTCCAAGCCCATAAGTTGATCCATGAACGATCAGGCCCAAAACCGACTTCACAATTATAGATCCAATGTCGATCGGCAGTCCCCTTTTGATGCAGTAATTCAAAATGACACTTTCTTTAGAAACTTTACCGATCTTCATAGTTGGTAACAGTTTTGCAGAAATGAAAAGTGCTAATGTTTTCAAACGGAATTCAGAAGTGTTGCAGAAAAACTAACATACCCATTTTCTCTTCTTTCCCAGTTGTCAGTTTCGTCCGTTAAATATTGATAAATTTCATTCATCTGCTTTCTCATTGGGACAAAATTGGAATAGTGGCAGACAAGAACATTCTCTATCATATATAATTTGTTGATCCATGCAGGAGTGAAAGTGATCCATCTTTCTGGCACATAAACAACTCCTTGGTTGATTCCATGTAAATTTGCATAAAATTCTTTCACCACTAGAACCACCACGGCGGCAGTAGTGTAGCACAGCACTTCCCATCTCCACCACACTATCCTTTCTTCAATATCCGTCATGGGATTATTCAATCTGTGATTTACGAATCCTCGTTCTTTGATTAATCTTTTCTTAGTCAGCAACTTGTTGAAGATTCGCTACGCTTCCACACTAATAAACTTTCGCCAAATGAAAACTCACATTCTGGGATTATCAGAGGAATTGGACGCCATAGTAATAAAATTAGTAGAGTTTCGCTTCATTTTTTGAGGGAAAATATGAACTAGAAATCAAATTTTTTAGTTCAAAAAGACAATTCCCACCTAAATACCGCCAAAAACCGTCATTTGAACCGAAGTAACCGCCATTTCGCCAGTCTCACCGTCGGTGGGGTCGATGGCGCCGTCGGTGAGCCTCTGTGTCAATTTTATCTGGACTCTTGTGAAAAACCCGCCGTCGGCGGCGTCGAGGGNAGTGATTAATTTTTCTTTTAATAACTCAAAGACCTTTAAACAGCTTTCAATAAACTCAAATTTCTTATCCTTTTCTAAAAGTTGGCATAGAGGTTTAGTAACTTTTGAGAACTCTTTAATAAAGTGCTTGTAAAAACCAACGTGTCCCAGAAAACTTCTAATTTCTCTTACACTAGTAGGAGGTGTTAGTTTATATATAACTTGGATTTTTTGCAGGGTCCGTTTCCATACCATTTTCCGAAATTTTATGCCCTAACACAATTCCTCCTGCAACCACGTTTCCATACCATTTTCTGAAATTTTATGCCCTAACACAATTCCTCCTGCAACCATAAATTTGACATTTCTCCACTATTTTTTGAAATTTTATGCCCTAACACAATTCCTCCTGCAACCATAAATTGACATTTCTCCCATTAAAATTTTATGCCCTAACACAATTCCTCCTGCAACCATAAATTGACATTTCTCCCAATTTAAAAATTTTATGCCCTAACACAATTCCTCCTGCAACCATAAATTGACATTTCTCCCAATTTAGTCATTTTCCAAAATTTTATGCCCTAACAAAATTCCTCCTGCAACCATAAATTGACATTTCTCCCAATCTTTTATGCCCTAACAAAATTCCTCCTGCAACCATAAATTGACATTTCTCCCAATTTAGAACTCCGCATAACTCTAAATTTTTTTCAAGGTAAATTAAGCATGCGTCAAATGATGTTCCAAATACAGAGAAATCATCCATAAATACTTCCAGCCCATCGTCAATTAACTTACTAAATATGGACATCATACATCTCTGGAATGTTGCAGGTGCATTACATAGTCCAAAAGGCATTCTTCTAAACGCAAAAGTTCCAAAAGGACTAGTAAATGTTGTCTTTTCTTGATCCTCAGGAGCAATAGGAATTTGATGCTGACCGGTATATCCATCTAAAAAGCAAAAATATTTGTGCCCAGCAAGCCTATCTACTATTTGATCTAGAAATGGTAGGGGAAAATGATCTTTCTTGGTGGCAGTGTTTAATTTTCTATAATGAATGCAGATGCGCCACTCAGTGACTTGTCTGATAGGTATCAACTCATTATTTTCTTTTGTTTCAACAGTCACTCCCCCTTTCTTCAGTACACAATGAATTAGACTTACCCATGCACTATCTGAAATAGAATATATAATTCCAGTGTCTAACCATTTCAAAATTCCTTTTTTACTTGTTCTTTCATTATAGGGTTTAACCTCCTTTATGGATCAACTCTTGGTTTAGAGTGTTCATCTAATATAATTCTGTGCATACAGATCGAATGACTGATTCCTTTAATATCAGCTAAGGTCCAACCAAAAACTTTCTTATATCTTTTTAATGACTGATTCCTTTAATATCTGCTAAAGTCCAACCAACAGCTTTCTTATATCTTTTCAATGTATCTATCAGTCTTTGTTCTTGTAAATCATTTAATTCAGAAGATATAATAATATGTAATGTAAATGAGTCTCCCAAAAATACATACTTCAAGTAGTTAGGTAATAATTTCAACTCAAGTTTAGGTGGTTTAATAATTGATGGAAATAGATTATTATCAGCATTTTCTGTAATATCCAACATTTCAAATCTTTCCTGAACATAATCTAATTCTTCCTTATCAGCATTTTTTGTAATATCCAACATCTCAAATCTTTCTTGAACATAATCTAATTCTTCATTTTCTAATTTGTTCTAGAATAATTTCATAATTTTCTTTGAATTGTTCTTCAAAATAGTTTTTATCTTCGAAATGTTCTTTAAAATGTTCATTCAGTAGATGCTCAATAATTTCCATGCGAAAACATTCATTATCTCTTTCAACAACAGGGTATTTCATAGATTTATTTACTCTCATATTTAATTCTCCTTTTTGAACATCTAATTTACTCTCATATTTAATTCTCCTTTTTGAACATCTACAAAAGTCACTTCTTGATCATTTACTCTCATAGTTAATTCTCTTTTTTTAACATCTATCATAGCTTCTCCAGTAGCTAAAAATGGTCTCCCTAAAGTAATAGGTATTTCTTTATCTTCCTTCATATCTAAAACAATGAAATCCACATGAAAGATAAATTTGTCAACTTNTTAACTTTAAATTAGCCAATGTTATTTATAGCATCTCTAGTAAGGATAAAAAATATTATTTCTCCTATTTGGCACAACACAATTTGCATACTTCCCTAATAGACTTTTTATACTTATTTCTAATTCATGATAAGAAGAAAGATATTTTCATATCTACAAAAACTTTGATTGTCTTTTTAAGTTGTTACTGTTTCGTTAAAAAATACCAAAAATATTTAAATTTTAAATTCCTGCAAAAAACATTTTTAGTTTATATAATTAGTTTTATAATCCAATTCACTATGCTCCTAAGAAAGGAGTAACTGTAACTATGAATGAGCATAATGAGTTAATACCTATTAGACAAGTTACAGGGTGGTAATATGCATTGATTATAGAAAATTAAATATTGCTACTAGGAAAGATCATTTTCCACTACCCTTTCTAGATCAAATGCTGGATAGACTAGCTGGGCACTACCCTTTCTAGATCAAATGCTGGATAGACTAGTTGGGCATAAATACTTTTGTTTTCTGGATCCGGTTATCACCAAATTTAAATATCTCCTGAGGATTAAGAGAAAACAACATTTACTAGTCCTTACGATACTTTTCCTTTTAGAAGAATGTTCTTTGATTTATGTAATGCCCCTGCTACATTTCAAAGATGTATGATGACAATTTTTTGTGATTTAATTGAAAAAGAGATTGAAGTCTTTATGGATGACTTTTCGGTGTTTGGAACTTCATTTGACTCATGTTTAGAACATTTATCTAAAGTTCTTAAGCGCTGTGAAGAAACAAATTTAGACCTTAACAGGGAAAAATGCCAATTTATGGCAGCAGGAGGAATTGTATTAGGTCATCAAATATCGGAAAACGATATGGAAGTAGATCCTACTAAAATTCAAGTGATCGCTAATTCACCTTATCCAACAAATGTAAGAGAAATTACGAGTTTTTTAGGACATGCTGGATTCTACAGGTGATATATTAAGGACTTTTCTAAGATTACTAAGCCTTTATGCCATTTATTGGAGAAAGATGTAATTTTCAATTTTGATGAGGAATGCCTAAAAGCTTTTAAATTATTAAAAGAAAAATTAATCACTGCACCAATTATAGTTTCACCAAATTGGGAAAAACCTTTTGAACTTATGAGTGATGCAAGTGATTATGGTATTGGAGCTGTTTTAGGACAAATATATGATAAAATTTTGAAACTTATTTACTATGCTAGTAAAACTCTTAATGAAACTCAAATTAATTATACGACAACTGAAAAAGAGTTATTAACAATAGTATATGCCTTTGATAAATTTAGATCATATTTGATTGCTATAGTGCATACAGATCATTCTGTTATTAAGTACTTAATGAAAAAGAAGGATACTAAATCGAGACTTATGAGATGGATTCTTCTTTTACAAGAATTTGATTTTGAAATAGTAGATCAGAAGGGAATTAAAAATCAAATTGCTAAGCATTTGTCCAGGTTTGACTTAGAAAAACCACTCTGTTTTGAAAAAGAAATTAATGAAAATTTTCCAGATGAAAAATTGTTCACTGTAAATGAGTGACGTGTTCCGTAGTATGTCGACATTGTGAACTATATTGTTAGTGATCTTAAACCCTATGGAATTACATACCAACAAATGAGGAGATTTATTTCTAAAGTTAAGACTTATTTTTGGGATGATCTATATTTATATAAACAAGGAAAGAATCTAATCATTCAAAGATGTGTACCATTAAAAAAAATTTATGAAATTATCCAAAAATGTCATAATTCTGATTTTGGGAGAAAATTTGGTGTTGATAAAACAACATACAAAATTCTACAATATGAATTTTATATAAGAGATCAGCATAAATATAATTATGGAATGATGCTGGGTCAACCAGAATGAACACTGGTTACGTAGGGCTGACAACGTAAAACCAATCGCTCTGTGGGAGGCAACCCATAGTTATCAGTGTGTTTTTGCTTTGATTGTTGTTTTTAGTATGATTAAGAAATTTGGGGTAGCATTTTTGAGTTTATTATGTGCTAGTAATGAATTTTAGACTTTATTTAGTGACCTAGATATGTTAGAATGAGAATTTGGACGTTAAGATGACTGGTACAAAAATGTGCACTAGCGCTTAAGCGTCAAATCTGGCGCTTAAGCGCGGTAATTTAATCACATGTAAAAAATTTTGATTTCTAGAGGGTGTAACTGCAATTTAGTTAGAATAAACGTGTCTTGGCAGTTTCTAGTCGTGCCTAGAAGTTATGAGAAGGAATTAGGCCTATAAATAGAAGGGGTTTGTGAAGGAATTTCACCCCGGATTATTTTTATCCCTAAAAGTCTAAGAAAGAGAGAGATTTAGAGAAAATTTCTTCATGGGAGATGGATTTGAAGAAGAAGAAAGAAGCCATGAGGAAGAAGCTCATTAGTCAAAGTGCACAGGAGATGTATAACGGTTTCTTAGCCATTAGTATTGAAGGGATATCAGAGAAGATCAACCAGATGGAGAATGTTATATCTATATTAGAGACTAAGGTGCTTGAATTGCATGCTCATCTAGAACATATTGGGTGATAACTTAAGATGCAATCCAGCCATACCAATTATGTAGAGGAAGCGGATAAGACGATGTTCCTTAAGCAAAAGTGGATGGAAGATGATAGTATTAGAGCTTGTCACCACCGTCCGTTTTATCAACTCTATATTTTTGGAGAGACTACTCAGAGACAAGAATTCGTTCCTTCTAATGAAGAGTGGCATTAAGTCAAGTGTTAGGAATTATGTGTTTGGAGTCATGTTTTTTAGTGTGTTAGTGTTTATGTCTTGTGTTTAATGTTTGTGTCACTTATGTGTTTAGTTGTAAATGTGTTTGAAGTGTTTTGTACTTAGGAAAATTTCTCATCCAAGACTATTTAGAGAGAGAACTAAGTGTTAAATGTGTTTCTACTTGTTTGTCAATTAATATAAGTTTGTTTTTGTGAAAATTTGAGTTATTTTTAAACTCAAATTGAATTAATTATTATGGAGAATTTTGAGAGAGAAGGGAGTTTTAGGAAGTAAAAATAGTAATTTAAGTGCTATGAGACCATTTAAGGGTGGTTTACTTAGGCTAATAGTGCATTTTACTTAGATTTAAAAATTTTGAAAATAGTGCACTGGCACCTAAGCACCACATCTGGCGCTTAAGCGCGAGCTAACCCGAGAGGCAGTCGCCTAAGCGCCACTTACCCACGCTTAAGCGTCGGTTCACGAAAACTGGTTCGCGAATGGTTAAAAGTATTTTTTTTGGTCCGAAAATGCCATTTTTAATGTCTCCTATCATCTTCCCCAACTCGAGTTCACAATTTTGAGGGCTAGGGCAAGTGAAATATGGAGATTTCTTGGTGGAATCAAGTGAGATTTGCTAGATCCAAGTTCTTTGAGGTAAGAGCTTTACTTCTATGCAAAAATTTTAGATTTTAACCATATATTTTAAGCACATTCAGAAGATTTCAAAAATTTACTAGTCATGGTGAAAAGTGAAGAAAAATCTATGGAAATTGCTTAGGAAGTTTAGTTAGTGCTTTTGGAAGTTTAGTTTAGTGATTTAAACTTGATTTTTAAAGTTATTTTGGAATTTATCAAATTTGTAGAATGGCACCAAGAATGAAAAGGAGCAAAGAAAAGAGCCCATTTGATTCGAACAAATTTGTCTGTTCAAAAGCTCAGGATCGATATAGTGATGCTCTACAGTCACGAAAATTGATTCAGGAGCAATGTTTTAAGAGTTCAGGTGGAGAAGTAGAAGACCAAATAGTCCACCAACAGTGGGAACAGTTCTGTTGTTTCTTTATTGTCGCTGTAATTTCTGTTGTAAGGGAGTTTTATGCAAATCTCCCAGAGGCTAAGGACGATCGAGTTATGATTCGAAGGAATTTGATACCTTTTACTCCAGAGGTAATCAACATGTTTTACCATTTACCACCGGAGACTTTGTGTTTTTATGCAAGTTATAGTCCTACGGAAGCTGAATTGGACGTGATCATATCTTAACTGTTGGAAGAGGACTTTGAAAGATTACAAATAAGAGGAGAGTAAATTTTCTAACGTCAAAGTTATGTGCACCATCAAAGGCTTTGCACTATTTTATATCTGCTCGCCTGCTTCCTACAAATCATCTCAGTGAAGTGACCAGAGAGAGAGCGACGTTGAATTATTATATTCAGGAGGGAAAGCCCATTAACATAGGGGCTTTTATCTATCACACTATCATCAGTTCAACTGCTGCTGCTACTACTTCAGATATGGTATTGCTTCCTTAATAGTTTTTTTTTACGCGAGCAGGATGGAGTAAAGTATGATAGTTGGGAGGAAATTTTGTTGCCTCTGAAGCCCATCATGAAAGTGAATGTGAAGACTTATTCGGAGCATTCAATTTTTGGTTGGAGAGGAGGATTTTCCAAGAGCTATGGATTAGAGACGCCTGCTACATCTTCATCAAGACCATCTTCTTCTCTTAAATATTTAAATTCTTGTCACTTACCAGTTAAACTTGAGTATAAAGCATATTGGGCAATTAAGGAGTTCAATTATAATTTAAAAGATGCTGGCGAGAAAAGATTGTTACAATTAAATGAGCTTGAAGAGATAAGGAATGAATCCTATGAGAGTGCTAAGATTTATAAAGAAAGGATAAAAATGTGGCATGATCAAAAGTTTCTTACTAAAAATTTTCAGCCAAGGCAACAAGTTTTGCTATATAATACAATGTTAAGATTATTTTCAGGCAAACTTAAGTTCAGGTGGATGAGCCCAGTTGTTGTGATAAAAGTTTATCCTTACGAAGCTGTGGATATTAAAGATCCTAATTCTGAGAAAATTTTTATGGTGAATGGACATAGACTGAAATCTAATTATATAGAGGATCATCATAAATATAATGATGGAATGATGTTGGGTTAACCAGAATGAGCACTGGTTACGTCGGGTTGATGACGTAAAACCAAACGCTTTGTGAGAGGCAACCCATAATTGTCAGTGTGTTTTTGCTTTGATTGTTGTTTTGAGTCGGATTAAGAAATTTGGGGTAGTCTTTTCGAATTTATTATGTGCTAGTAATGATTTTTAGACTTTATTTAGTGACCTAGACGTATTAGAATGAGGGTTGCCTGCAAATTTAATCACATGTGCAAATTTTGATTTCTAGAAGGTGTAACTGCAATTTAGTTGGAATAAACTGTTGGCATCAATTTTTGGATGTCATAAGTATAGGGTGTCCACCTGTGATTGACAAAAATTTGTTATCACGTGTCATGCATGAATTTGTCTCAAATTGACCTGAGCACCAGTGAGTTTGTTCAAATTGTCCCGAACGATGAAACAAATCACGTGAGTGAGTTTAGAACGTCGATTCCACTTAGAAATTGCGCTCGTTGCACCACAATTTCGCGTGCGGGCTTAATATATGCAAATTATCTTTTTTTGCTCAATTAACGAAAAAGTGGTCCAAATGACCCTGAATTACTCTGAATGACGAAACAGACCACGCGAGTCCGTCCGAAATGTTGATTTCACTTACGGGGATTTTGATACACCTAAAATATATAGTGCTTTTAAACACATTTTTATACCTATTTTTGAGATATTGCGCTTTAATGGAAGATATTTTTGTATTTTTCTTGCAAATACAAGTAAAAATTAAAAAAAATGCTTAAATGAGTGAAAAAAGGATCAAATTTGGAGCAAAAAGGTGAAAAATTGTGCAAAAGAGTTTTGGCGGCCTAAGCGCGAGATCTAGTGCTTAAACGCTGGTTAAACAGAGAAGGTTGTGCCTAAGCACCGAGACCCTGCACTTAAGCGCCAGTGGCAGTTTCTAGACGAGTAAAATCGGTTTTCATAAATTTTGAAGAGGTTTTTGAGGCACCCATTGGCTTAATAGGTGGTTGTAAGCACCATGGACGAAAATTATCATGAAAGGATGCGTCTCTTGAACAAATACATCGAATCAAGACACATTTTGAAGAGATCCCAAGGCACCTCTTGGAAAACTATAAAACATTTTGAAGAGATCCCAAGGCACCTCTTGGAAAACTATAAAAGAAAGAAGAGAGGACTTAGAGGTAAAGAAAGAAGAGAGGACTTAGAAAAGAGTCCTGAAAATATTGGATCTTGGAAAACTATAAAAGAAAGAAGAGAGGACTTAGAAAAGAGTCCTGAAAAAATTGGTAAGTTCTAGAAAACTATAAAAGAAAGAAGAGAGGACTTAGAAAAGAGTCCTTAAAATATTGGCAAGTTTGAAAGTTCTTTTCTTGGAGTTAGTTCGGAGAGATTGGATGCGTCTCTTGGGAAAATACATCGAATCAAGACACATTTTGAAGAGATCCCAAGGCACCTCTTGGAAAACTATGAAGAAAGAAGAGAGGACTTAGAAAAGAGTCCTGAAAATATTGACAAGTTTTGAAAGAAAGAAGAGAGGACTTAGAAAAGAGTCCTGAAAATATTGGATCTTGGAAAACTATAAAAGAAAGAAGAGAGGACTTAGAAAAGAGTCCTGAAAAAATTGGTAAGTTCTAGAAAACTATAAAAGAAAGAAGAGAGGACTTAGAAAAGAGTCCTTAAAATATTGGCAAGTTTGAAAGTTCTTTTCTTGGAGTTAGTTCGGAGAGATTGGATGCGTCTCTTGGGAAAATACATCGAATCAAGACACATTTTGAAGAGATCCCAAGGCACCTCTTGGAAAACTATAAACATTTTGAAGAGATCCCAAGGCACCTCTTGGAAAACTATAAAAGAAAGAAGAGAGGACTTAGAGGTAAAGAAAGAAGAGAGGACTTAGAAAAGAGTCCTGAAAATATTGGAGAAAACTATAAAAGAAAGAAGAGAGGACTTAGAAAAGAGTCCTGAAAATATTGGCAAGTTTTGAAAGTTCTCTCTGGGGAGTTAGTTTCAGGGAGATTTTTAGGAATCACTTTTTATTTACTTTATCCTTTTTTGTTATTTTGTTTTGAGTGATTGTAAAAGAGAAGAGATTCAAAGGAACTTCAAGAGTTTGGTGGAGGACTTGAGATAAATTTTTATCTTTTTGTTTTAGACTACTTTTGGTTTTAATCGAGACTTGTTGTTGGTTTGACAATGATTTCTTCTTTTAAACTAAAGTGTGGTTTTATTTTCTCCATGAATATTGAGTAGTTTTATTTATCTTTCTTCTTAAAATGATAAGTAATTAAGTTTTGGATGAAAGTTGTGGAGAGTATTGGGTGTTGGAAGAAGTTGTGATGATTTAAATCCATGCACTTCATTTACTTCTTGATTTGACCAATCCAAATGTTAAAATTTATTATGAGAACATGTAAAAGTCGGGTTGGTATTGTCTCACTCAACAATTGGAAAGAATCACTTGAGGGTGTATGAATGAGAATGTAGTTCATATGATTGAGTGCAAATAAATAGGGAAATATTGATTGATAGGTGTAGAGTTAGAGGACTTTAAAGTGACAGGTTAAGACCCCCAACTTGGTTTATTATTTTAGGTTCTGATACAAGAATGTTAGCCCCCAGGTGGAAGGAATCGAGGTAACTCTATAGTGAGAGCTAGTATCTTCCTTATCTAGCCGGTCTTTAGAACTATTCAAACTTTAAGTTAACCAATATTCTTTATAGCATCTCTGGTAAGGGTAAAAATTATTATTGCTCCTATTTGACACAACAAATTTGCATACTTTCAAAACATAATTCCTATATTTATTACTCATTCAGATAAGAAGAAAGATATTTTCATATTAAGTACTTGTCTTCTACAAAAACTTATGTTATCTTTTTATGTTATTACTGCTTCGTTAAAATATCAAAAATACCAAAAATATTTAAATTTTAAATTCTTGCAAAATTCGTTTTTAGTTTAAATAATTATCTTTTTAAAAATAGAAAAACTTTCTAAAAAGTGCATAATGCATAATCTTCCCTGTGGGTTCGATATTCAGATCTTAATCAAAAAGTTCTATATTACTTGATGACAATACGTATACTTGCGTAATATCCCTATATAAATATATATAAGTTAAAAATTAAATTCTTATTTTTCTTTAGGATCAAGTTTTTGGTTTTGTTGCAAAATAAGGAAATATAAGTGAAAAATATCATCAGAACTATTGCTATACTGTGCATAAGCATTAAGTCGGGATCGGCCATCATTGTAAAAGGAATGATTGTGGTGAAACAAAGAAGATATTTATCATGTTTGATTATTCTTCATTATAAACACTTTTGAATTTAGATTTCAAAGGAAGTTTGTTTGTTTACTTCACACATGCTCAGGAACAAAATTTTTTATGCTTCTTTGATTTGGTAATTTGATCAATCAACTTCCCTCGATGTGCTTTTCTTAATACACATGATGATTTTATTGCATATTAGTGTTTTATCTTTTCAATTTTAATTTACTTTCAATTTGATCATTTAAAGTGTTAAGACCACTTTTGATCTAGGGTTACTGACCATAAATTAAGAGAATAAATAAGATAACACTCAATCACCTAGTGGAATAAGAATTTTACTAGTAGACGATCGTAATTTTATATGCAACTAGAAGGTTTTCAAAAGACTTTGTAAGATTAAGCAAGCATAGCCATAATATAAGGCTCCAATACTTCTTGTCTATGAATGTAATAAGAGTAATTTTCTCCTATTGTTAATATTATGTATAGGAAATTCATTAGATAAAGATTGATGATTCACATGATCCAACTAAAAGAAGCATATCTCTCATCTATAAAATTTAAAAACATAGATTAGCTTTCATAATATTAAGGAAGCATAAAAGAACTTTAGAAAACTCAACATTTCAAATTAGACAATCGATTAGTGTTGACCTCACTTTTAGCTGAGGTTTAGTTCTCCCTCTTTAGTAGCCTATGGTCTAGCCATAGGACCTTTCTGTTGACTATTCCTAGAAAACTAGAAAAGGAACCTTCGCCATTAGAAATTCTAAACTCTTCATTGCTTAACTTGAAGTTCCACATATTGGTCCTAACCTCTGGCACTTAGTAGGTGGGGTCAGTGTGGAAGATCTCAAGAGGAGTCCCCATAGGACTGTTTGACCTTAGAGTTGACCCTGGGTGTTGGTCTGGAGCTAGTTCACTCACTGCTATCACTATCACCTATATCCACTCACAACCCTAAACCTTAATTTGTTGACTTTGATTCTTTGATCTTTTGGGAGACTCATGTAGATGGTCCCCTAGACCCACTAGCCCTAGGCTAGGGTTTAGCTAAGAACAGTACATAAAGGACACAAATGGGGATTTCGTTGGTCCATAGATCATGTAAGGTGGTTGACACCCCAATTTGCCCCTAAATCCACCTAAATTACCTAAACACCACCAAATCCAAAATTTGGCCAAAATTCCCAATTTCACCCAAAATACCTAAATTTGCTCAAAAATTACTTCAAACCATTTCAAAATACCCAAATTGCTCAAATCCACCTAAAAATTTCAAAATTACTAAAATACCCCCAAAATTGCCAAAATTACATGAATACCCTTGGCACACCAAACTTTCCCAAAACCTACAAAATCACTTCAAATGTCTCCAAAAGCAATCTGGACCCTTCAATTGAAACCAATTTGTCCAATTTGACCATTTTTTACCAAAACCTCAAATTGTCTTTAAAGGCCCAATTTTCCCAAATTCACCGTAAATGTCCATCAATTTGGCCCCAATTCTCATAAATTTCTATTATAAACTCAAATTTATCTTTCATTTGATCAATCTAAACCAAATCCAAGCTTAATTGGCCCATGCTTTGAGTTCAATTTTGATCTAAGTCAAACCCCCAATTTTGACCATATGACTTAATCTAACCTAATCGAACCCCATAACCTACTCAATTTGCCCCAATTTGAATCCTAAAATCTTCATAACACTCCTGTACACCAAATTAAACTTTTAATTGGCCTTGGTGAAGCCTCAATTTTGCTTAATTTTAACCTAAGTTCAAAAATCCCCAAATTTGCCCCAAATTGGCTGTCTCTAAATTCCACCAAACTGAATGCTCTAACCCCAAAATTGACACCCAATTTATGTTGAAAAACTTTTCATGATATTCCTATGGATCGTTTCCAATCATCAATTTGGACTTAGCCCAATCTTAGCCCAACCTAGACCCAAGTCTAGTCCAACATGCCCAAATTGACCAAAATCCCAAAATCCTTCAAATTGAGCTTCCAATTGGCCTCAAAACCACTTCAATCCTTCACCAAAAATTTTCATTACAATCATCTACACAATGTTGATCAATCAATTGAGCTCAAAGTCATGTCTATCTTAACCCAAACCCAATTTTTAACCATGTTGACCTAAATTGGACCCATGCACCAAAATTGACTTAACCATCCTAAAGTCACCAAATTAAGGTTTCCACAGCCACTAAGCACACCATATTGACCAGGCTAAACCACCTTAAACCACCCAAGTGAGCTATGGACCAATGGTCCCTTGATTTAAGGGATCTTAACCATATTTGGACTTTATTTGAAAATACTTTTCCATCATCACTTACCCTTAGGAGTTAATGATAATTAACTCTCCCCTGGCCTCCCTGAGCCAAGAAGTGACTGAACCTTGGCCAGCCACCTCCTCAGCCATCAGAAACAGCCACCCCAAGGGAGTCCCAAATGGCCAAAACCCAAAATTGAACTTCCCTGACTTGGCTCACTCTCATTGTCCATTAGAGCTTTTCTTCCCTCCACCTCAGCAAGCTTTAAAACCCAATTCCAAGCCCTGAGATCCACTAGACAGCCATGGCTTTAAATGATGCTCTCCACGGCCAAGGAAGAGAGTGCTTGGAACCTTAAGAAAACTCTGCCAAAATCTCACCAGAGCTTCTCCAAACCATCCCAAGTGCAATCCCCTTGCCCTCAACCATTGATAACCACCCTTTAGAGCTAATTTCTCTACTGAAATTTGCCCTAAAACTAGGACAGATCTCTCCACACCTCCACAGTGAACCAAACTCTAATTAATTGTGCACACACCATCCCCACAGTGAAAGAAGTTGATTCCCCACAGAAGCCCCCTGTCAAATAGCCTCTAACCTACCTCTAAACCAACACCTAAAATTAAGCTTGATCGAATTCATATCTAGACAATTCACCAAGGCTTGAGACTTCATCCGGAGGTTCATTGGGTCCAATCAAAGCTACCAAAATCATATGATTGAGGCCTCCCCTCTCAGACAAAGGTATTGAACCTCAATCCTAATCTGAGCTTATTTTGATTCTCCTTTTGTAATGGCTTGATTTCATACTTGATTAACCATATAGATGTGTTCGTCTTGAGTAGATGAAGGTTTAGAAACAAACCTAATGCAATATGGTTGAGTATAGCTTGAGATCTTAAGGTTTTAGGTGAACGGCTTACGCGTTAAGTCACTTGGGGCGATAACGGAGAGTCGTCCAATCGCGTGTTTATTTCATCAACAAAGGAGGTCAAGTTAGACCAACTCTTAGTGCGAAAAGGTAGGCTGACGGGGAGGCTACGTGGTTGGCGACATCAAATGGTGGAGCGTCTTGTGGAGACTTCGGAGCGGACGAGGTTGAGGGTTTGTATTATTTTAAGTAGAAAAATATAAATTTTTTAAATTATTTTAAATGCCTAAACTTAAAAAATTCATATCCTTCTCTAGAAAAGTCATAAAAAAATAAAAATACCCTCTTGCTCAGTGAATAGAGGAGAATAATGTGAACTAAAAATAAAAATTATTTTATGATTCCCTGATTTGTAATGAATTAAATACCCTCCGTGGTATTTCAATTCTCCATGACTAAACATTGCTCATCTTGGCTTGACATTTTGAGGGTTTGTTCTTCATGACAGAGGCTATGTCTTCTGATTTTTCCATGGTCAGAGGACATTCCTATACTTCTATCCTTAATTTTTAAGCTAAGGTGACTTTTTTGTTATTTTAATTGTATAAATCAAAATATCACTTGGAAAATTATGAGAACAATTTTAGTAGGTTTCTTGTGATAAGTGAAGTCTTAGACAAAAAATTGTGATGCTTTGAATCATCTTGTACATTTCTATGCTTAATTTTATATACCTTATATTAATTTATGCAAATTATATACTTATAAAAAATTGACAAAATCACTTTCCCACTGTCCATAAAAATTATGTTTACTTAGTGTAAAAATATCAAAATTATTTGACATAGTCCAAACACTAAAATGGATTTTTAAGGAAACCAAATAACCATAAAACCAAAACCAAAACTAAAATCAACCAAGATAAAACTCACTGCCACAACATTCAAAATATAAGACAACTCAAAATTTAATAACAAAAATCACAAAACAACAATTGCAACTAAATTAAGACGTATCTATCGGCTGATAGGGAATCCCTCATAGGAGGTAACCTATAGTTGTCGACGAGACTTCCCACTGTCTAAATGGAAGTATGGAACTCATTAAGTTGAGTTTAGTAAATTCATTTAAACTAAGTGAATCCAATAGAAAATAGTGGTATAGGAACGAGGGAATCGTAGGATCCTAACCGGTATCACTTTAATCAACTTTAATATGCCCCATAACAATTAAAGGACTATAACCATAATGACATCTGATTTTACAATATAACCTGACACATTAGAAAACTTAAAATTGTTACGATGAGGAGCTTGGAGCTAGCATTGTGGGCAGCACGGTCATCTTCCACAACAAGAGGATCTACAACAATATATCTTTCCTTAGAATTAAACAAACCATAGGATTTCAAGGTTGTTTAATTATGTAACATAAATCCTCACCTTATCTTTAGGCCTTTGTATAACTCTGTTGTACAATATAAGCCCTAACTCTTCTTAGGATTCCGAGATTGTCATTTATCATGACCTAAATCTTCACATCTTCCAGACTATTTGTGTGATCGTTTCACATGAATGTAATCCCTAAAAAAACAAAATTAGCAAGATGAAACAGTTAAATAATTTTCCTTCAAAACTGAAGCCAAACAATAGGATAGCTTAGGAAGTCACCGAGTTCTTCCTTTGAATCTACAACATCCCCTAGTTCTTCCTCCTTTGGATTCTATAATAAATGTTCCAAATTTAAGTCATCCCCCTTTCACACCTCTTTGTCTGATCTCATTGAAAATTTCTATCCTTTTGACCTCTATGAAGATAATTTTTCCTAATTTTTATCGAGAGTTTTTATACGAGACTTCAGTTATCTAAGATATAATTAACTATAGGGGCTTGCCCTTATAGGAAGCTTTTTCGAACCCAGCTTAATATAAACCATATTTAATTCTTCGTGTTAAATAGAGGAACTTGTCGACAAATAAAATGATTTCGCAGACCAAATGGATGTCATATATTTTTTAATTTATTTGATCGAGCCTCATCCTCGAGTCTTGTGTTTATCCTTTGGGATAGATACAGGGTTTGAGGTATAGTGCTCTTTCATTTAAACTATGAAAAATATGGGGTCAATTTGATTTCATCTTCTTCTAAACTATATATATATATATATATATATTAAATGTTCTTCCGAAGCGGATGACGAGATTTTGATTATGGCAGCCGACAGCTTCCAACAGGCAACTCTTTAACTAAAATAGTGCCTACAGCTTTTTAGCGACGGCTGGGGAATGTTTCTCTCTCCATTTAAATCATGAAATATTGTTTTCATACATCGATAATGTGTTCATGTCCATCATGGACAAAATTACCCTTCTTCAGTTGGCATGCTTTACTCATTTCTATCTTGGGAGAGTACAGTCAACTCTTTTGGACTTTAGGACCGTCTGTTTGATCACCTACGAACAGGGAGGTTCAGGAGGCCATTAAGGACTTTTTTATCTTTGTGTGAGGTCGGACCCCCAATAGGTGTGTTAGTAGACTAGTTCTACATGGGCATTATGCGTTGTTAAGTTGGTCCCGTACTGGGTCCTGAACTGTAGTTTTTCTATTTCGAGTATAAATTGTTATTTTGCAAATTAAATCGGATCATGTTGTGTTGTGCGTGATCTTTAATTTTTCTTATATTAATTAAATATTTCTACTTTCAAACTATTTTTACTAAGCTTTGAAGTTTCCACAAATTAAATAAAGACTTACCCGATCTACAGATCAATCTCTGTTAATTTTTAGTGTTCGCACTAAGATTACAAGGGGTTGGTCAAATAACTAACCCCAGCGTTTTCTTTTTTAAGCTGCTGCAATGGCGTGCCCAACGCTCACCTTTTTCTGCAACCTGCCGACGAGTCGTGATGCTCGCAATGTCGTCTCCACCATCAAGTTCGGAGTCGGATTTGAAGATCTCGAGGTCGTTCTCAGGAAAGCCCCGTTCGTCATAATGAAATTCGTTACTCTAGAGTTTTAAGAACCGTCTATTGAGTTTAACCTGAATTGCCCTCAAATTTTCCCTTCTTACAAGAAGCTCAAGACTACTGCCACCACGACAGCTACCAAGCCAGTTGTTCCTATTTTTGCTGAGGGAAAAGAAGTTATGACTAAAGAATCAGTTGTCCCGCTGTCAGTGTTTGAATTGGATAATTATAAAAATAACCCATTGTGTTTCAAACATCCAAATATGTTAATTAGTATCAAAGATTTCTCATTTCCCTTTCTGAAATTAGGCCTAAATGTTAATTAATGCTAAATTTCCAAAATTACACATTTGCCCCTAAGATTCTATCACTTCATAATTCATCAAATTTAATCCTAATGACTTTGAAATTTTTATTCTACATTACTAATGGGTCAATTGAGACATCAGAGGAGAAAGTGTGATTTTTCAAAATTTAATTTATCTATATAAATATTTTTAATGCAAAAATAAGATTTTTCAAAAAAAAATTCTTAACTTGACCAAGGTAAATTTTAATTCTTTGAAATTATTACTGGAGGTAGGCTCGAACTAGATAAGCCTTTGAAACAAATTTCATGATTGTTTGAATTTTATTTGAATTTTAAGAATTATTTTAAGTTCTGGGGTTTTTATTAATTATAAAATATTTTAAAATTGCAAAATTAAGTTTTATATTTTTATTAAATCTCCCTAATGTCAAGGGACACATATAAACAAATTTTACATTTTTCTAATTGTTCTTTGAATTATTGGAATTATTTTAGTAAAAAAACCATTTTTAGCCTTTAAAATTTATTTTAAGCTTCAAAACTCAATATCTTTATTTAGAAAATCAGGAAAAATATCCTAATTGTTCCTAAGTGCTTAGGAAGAAATTTAAAATATTTCCATGAGTTTTATTATTTTTGTGATTTTTATAAATTTTTAATTATTTAAATATTTAAAAAAATAGGCTAAAAATCAAGTTTTTATTTTAAATACCATTTTATTTTTGGAAAATACCCCTGATCACAGAGAACTAAAAAAAACAAGTTTTTATAAATTTTTTAGTTATATTTTAATTTTTAAAAATCATTTAAGTGGCAAAAAAAGATGTTTATCTTTAAAAATCAACTTAAGTTACCAAGTAAACTCAAAATGTTTTAAAATTTTTATGGTGAGTTCTATAAATCCTATACAATAGTGGAGATAAAAAATTAAGTCATTTTGATGTTTGCATTTTCCAAATTTAATTATCTTAGTGATTTAGAGTTTGTAAACATTAGGTGCATTTTAAATGACATGACTCATGAGAAATTTTCTTAAGGGTTCTCTGGTCATAGTAAACCTTCCAAAATTTTCTTGGATTTTTCTAAGCAAAATGGTAATTATTATGATTAATTTAAGCAAATAATGTGCATAAACTTGAAAAATATGGATCTCTGTCTAGAGGTTTCCTCTGACTTTAGAAAAATCAGAGAATGTTCCCTTTGACAGAGGCTACAACATGCCAAAAATTCAAGCCATGGTGAAATGTCTATATGCATGGAGAATCAAAAGACTCAAAATAATGTTTAATTAATTAAAAATAAAAAAATGCATCAAATGACCTTCAAATTATTTCCACATTGTTCTCCTCTGTTCACTGAGCAAAAGGGTATTTTTATTTTATATTTGTGATTTTTCTACACCAAGATATGAATTTTTGAAGTTAAGGATTATTTTCCGAATTATTTAAATCCCTAGTTATCTATTTAAACGTGCGGCGCCACATCATCCGAGGCAGCTTCAAAGCTCCACACGACGCTCTCCCATTTGACGTCGCCATCCACTTCAGCGCTGACTCGACCCGTGGTTTATCTTCCGAAGCGTTGTCCGGCTTCATCTTGTCCGTCCATCTGATACACGCTTAATCAAATGGCGCTCCGTCATCATCCCCGATAGCTTAGCCCGAGAACCATCCATTATTTAAGCTTGATATCTTCATCGTTTCTCAACTAAATTGAATGAATTTTTTTTAAATGCTTGTCTAGACTAGATGAACATATCTATACGGTTAAGATGCCATGAAATCAAGCCCAAGAAAATGGACAATCAAAAGAGGCTCGGGATGAGGAGGAGTATTATACCTTTGCTCTGAGAAGGGAAGCTTCAATCAGAGATGTTTGGCACGTTTGTTGGAGACCAAGGAGGCTAGGGATTGATCCTCTGATCCTGGTATATGGCCTAGGTAAGATTTCGATCAAGCCCGATTTCAGGTGTTAGTCTAGAGCTATCTTAGGGGATCTTTCAGAGGGGGATTTTATGGGATTTTGCCTTCTCTTACTGTTGTGAAGGTGTGGACACAAGTAATTAGAGTTTGGTGGAGTTTTAAGGGATGTCCTGTTTCTGCCCTAATTTCCGAGCACAAAATTAGGGTTGCACGGGAGGAATTAAGGCAGTGAAGTGATTGGATTGTACTGTGGAGATCTCAGAGAAGCTCTGTGAGAAGTTTGGGGGGCTCTCTCTAAGAAATTTTCAGCACACCTCCCATGGTCGTGGAGGTGAGTTTTTATAAAAATGACTAAGGGGTGCCTCTCAAGGCCAATGTTTGGGTGTATTGTGATGCTTAGGTGGAGGGCAGAGGAGCTCTATCATTTGATTTGAGTGAGGTGGCCTTTGGGTTTGATTTGAGTGAAATTCAAGATGGGGTGGCCCTCAATTTTGGCTTCTCCAGCTACTAGGTCGGCCGGCCATGGCAGGGGGAGGTGGCTAGGAGCTCAGAGAACCCAGGGGAATATGTCACAGCAATTTAATGGGCTGAGGTTTAGTTTTAGCAAAAAGATCTTAAGTCTAAGCAAATATGGAAATCAAATCCATTAATTTAGGGGACCATTGGTCCATAACTCACTTAGCTTGGGTTAGGTGAGTTTTGGGTCAGTCTTAAGGTTTAACTAATGGCTGTGGTGGAGTTAATTTGATGGCTTTAGGGTAGTTAGACTACATTTAGTGCATGAGTCCAAGTGGGTGCAAATGACCAAAATTTGGGTTTGGGCTAGGCTAGCCATGTTAATTAGCCCAAAAAAATGTTGCATTTGGTGTATATGATCATAAGGAACAACATTTGTGAAGGATGAAATTGGTTTTGAGTTCAATTGGATGGTTAATTTGGAGGAATTTTGAAATTTGATCAATTTGGGCATATTGGGCTAGGTTTGGGTCTAGGTTGGGCTATCCTTGGGTCAGGTCCAAATTGATTGTTGTAAATGGTCAATAGGGATCTCATGAAGAGTTTTAAACATAAATTGGGTTCCAATTTTGAGGTTAAGGCATTCAATTTGATGAGATTAGGTCATGTGGCCAAAATTGGGGCTTTGATCTAAATCAAAATTGAGCTCAAATGATGGACAAATTGGGCTTGGATTTGGTCTAGATTGGAAATCCCATTTTAGGTCCTCTATGTAGTGGTCTTAGCTAAACCCTAGCCTACGGCTAGTAGGTTTAGGGGACCAACTACATGAGTCTCCCAAAAGTATTAAGGGACCAAAGCCTAGAAGTTTAAGTTTAAGATTGTGAGTGATTGTGAGTGCAAGTATGTACCTTAAGCCCTAGACCAACACCCAGGGTCAACCCTAAGGTCCAGCAGTCCTAAGGGTGACTCGTCTTGGGGTTCCCCCATAATGGCCCCACCTACTAAGTGCTAGATGTTAGGATCAATATGTGGAACTTCAAGTTGAATAGAGATGTGTGTAGAATTTCTAATGGTGAGAGTTCCTTTTTCTAGTTTTCTAAGAATAGTCAATTGGAAAGTTCTATGGCTAGACCTTAGGCTACTAAAGAGGAAAAACTAAACCTCAACCAAAAGTTCCTATGGCTAGACCTTAGGCTACTAAAGAGGAAAAACTAAACCTCAACCAAAAATGAGGTCACTATGGCTAGACCTTAGGCTACTAAAGAGGAAAAACTGAACCTCAACCAAAAGTGAGGTCAAGTCATATGGCTAGACCTTAGGCTACTAAAGAGGAAAAACTGAACCTCAACCAAAAGTGAGGTCAACTATTGGTGGTGATCACCTGAATTAGTGTGGCTAAGTCCCCATCATTTGAATTTAGATTAACTTTTGGTTTAAGTGAAACATTAGATTGGTCAAGCACTTTTGAGGGAATCATTAAAGGACATCCTCTTTTTTTTAATTTAAGGCATGGTGGACTTTTCATGGCTCAATTGTGGTTTGGAGGACAGTTCATGGCTTGCATATGGCTTGGGTATTTTCATGGAGAGGGAATTTATGAAGAAATGGGCAATTTATGAGTTGTCATGAAGCCAAATTTGGTTAATTTCAAACATTGATTTTAGAATTTAGCATTTTATTTTAATCAAATGGATGAAAGAGAGAATTTCATGTCATGTGTGCTATAGATTTTAAAAGAGATTAAAAGTTGGGCTTAGTTAGGTGGGACTTATAGGATGAGTTAAGAGAAATTGAATTTGGGCTTGGATTTGGGCCTTTGAAATTGATCATGGATTGCTTTAGAAATTAGTTGTGAAGAATTTCATGAAGTCATTACTCATTGCGATGAAATTTAGGCACTTAAGACATGGTGACTTTTAGGTTTAATATGAATGCTCAATTTCGGGAAATTTTGGGAAATTAGATAAGTTTAGAGGAGTTTGGAGAATTTCGTGGATGGCTTTGGGCTTGAAATTTGGTGAGATTAGGTTTGAATTTGAAATTTAGTGGATTTGGAATGAATTAGGGGCAAATTGAACAATTTTTGGGCATTTTGAACTATTTGACAATTTTAGGGTAATTTTGAGAAAATGGGAACAATTTTGAGAAAATTTTCGAAATTTTGGCAATTTTGCTTATTTTTTGGAATTTAGGGGTATTTTGGCCATTTAGGTGATTTTGTGGTATTTTGAGGAGTTCTGGTATAATTTTGGGTAGTTTGACTTAATTTTAGATGGATGTGGGTAAATTAGGGTTATGATGAGTGTATGGGGTATAAGGCACCTTTAGGGTTTGGTGGTACTATAGGAACCCATTCTTTAAGTTTCAACAAGTTGGTCACCAAGCACTCAACCAAATGGTGAGGGTCTAAGATCATCCATGTGAGCCTTCATAAGAGAGTTCATAAGTAGCTTCAAATTGTGGTGATATATTTAATATCTATGTGAATTGTAGTGTGTATTGTAGTGTTGTGTATATTAGTCTCCACATATTGGTCATAGTCATCTTAACTAAGAGCTGAGGACTTGGAACCACCCATATGCGACTTTAAAAAGAGTTAAGAAATGTCTTGAATTTCTAGGTGGGGTGGGTATCCTCACTAGTTTCCTAAGATAGTTATTAAAAAATTCCTATGGCTAGATCCCAAGCTCTAAGAGAAGAATTTTGACATCACCAAAAAAGAGGTCAATTGTAACTAACAAGTAGAATTGGAACATAAAGCTTGTTGGTTGTTATGGAGTTCAATTGTATATGCCAACTGATTGAATGAGCCAAGCCAAGCGAGCCAAGTGAACTAGGCCAAAATTGACCGAGCCAAAGGGAGGATAATAAGATGAATGAGTGATATAAGTTCCTCCTTTATTAAAAAAGTGTATGTTAGTGAGTCAATAATAATTTCTCTTTTATCAAAAATGTATGTAGTGGGTCTTTTTTAATTTTTTTTTTTTTTATTTATAAGAGGGTGCGCGGAGCGTCCGCAATAGCTCCTGAACATATTCTTGTCCGAAATGCTGAATCTTCCGCTTCCATTCTTCGACATGAGCCAAGCGCGAAACCTAGATCTCGCTTTCTCTGGCATGCAATGAATCATAAGGTCATTGAAATTCATGCACACGCAGTTCATCTTTTATGCTATAATATACGTATTTTTAATCTCGAAACATGGAGTCCACTTTTCAAGCTTCAAGGAACAACTCCAGTATCTTCGACCATTTCTCAAGGCTGCGTAAGCCGAGATCCGCTGGATTTTTCTCCTCTGGAGAAAACCCTAAACTAATTCAGGATCCCGAAAATGAGAGCTCTGAAGATGGAGGCGTTGGTTGCTTTGATGATAGCCGAGATCGTAAAATCCATCCCCATCCTTTGAAATATGTCCACTTTGCAGGTCCAGAAGATTCCGAAGAAGCCATTGTTTCAAAGCTTTTTGATTCTGTCTCTGCTCTAAAATCTGCTTATGTTCAGCTTCAGCAAGCTCACATCCCCTACGAGTCCCAAAAGATCCGAGCTGCATATCAGCTTGTAGAATCTGAACTACACTCGATTTCCGAACTGGAGAGTTCTTATACAGAAATGCACGGAAACAGGACAGTAGCTTTGCCATCTCTCCATGCCGAGCTTGAGGAACAAAGGAAGCTTGAACAGCTACAGAAATGTGCATCGATGGCCAAGGATTCTGATATACAAAAACTGAGGTCAAAGATTAAGTTGGTGATTCAAAGAAATGACGAGCTGGAAAATTTGATCAGCAAGACACATTTGCCTGATGTGGAACTGTTTCGAACCAACCAGGATTGGACCCCTCAATTGTTTTCCAAAGTCTTCATGTTGGCATCTAAATCAATTCATGATTTCTCAAAGCTGCTGATTCACTTAATGAAGGCATCTGGATGGGATCTCGATCTAGCCGCTAATGCTATCTTCAACTCAATCTCCTATGCGGAAAGATCTCACAAGAAATTTGCGTTCGAGGCTTTTCTCTCCCAGAAAATGCTCACCTGCACGCTTGATGAATGCTTCAATCCGTATAACTTCGAAAAGATTATGCGCTTTGCTGACCCCTTTGAAGCTCTGATGCAAGAACCAGATTCTGGATTCGGGAGGTTTTGTCGATCCAGGTATTTAGAGGCAGTTCCTTTGAAGTTGGAGGCCTCATTCTTTGAGAATTTGGATCAGAGATCTTTCGTGCTAAGTGGTTGGCATCCAAAAACGCCGTTTTATGAAGGCTTTGTGAAAATGGCGAGAAGGGTTTGGGCTCTACAGGTTATTGCACATTCCTTCATTCCGAAAGCTGAGATCTTTTTTTGCGAGAGAGGGACAAAGTTTTCTAAAAGGCATATGGAAAGTGTGGTCAACATAAGTCATCAGGTAATGCCAACTGAAGAGCTGAGATTAGATGTTGGGTTTACAGTTATGCCAGGGTTTAGTATTGGCAGCCATATCAACCGTTGCAAGGTTTATCCATGCAGGATAGGCTCTTAAGAAAAGCTATTTATATCGGTTAGAATATATATATATATATATATATATATATATATAGTGATTTAGGATGTGGAAGTAGTTCTTGTAGACCTTTCCCATGTGAAAGAAAACATGAGAACTACAGAAAATTTGTAATATCAGCATTTTGATTAGTACTCTTAGCTTTTTTATATAATTAAAGTATAACACCTAGAGTTTGATGTTTACATACATAACGCTTAAATCTTTGACATCATATCAAAAATATCTTTATTACTAACTTCTTTTTAAGCGAATGACACTTTTTTTGCATAGATTTTGATGTGACTATGAAATTAAAGTGTTACCAATGTGCATATCAAACTCTTCGTATCNTGCATAGATTTTGATGTGACTATGAAATTAAAGTGTTACCAATGTGCATATCAAACTCTTCGTATCNCCTCATGTGAAAGAAAACATGAGAGCTACAGAAAATTTGTAATATCAGCTTTTTTATTAGTATTCTTAGCTTTTTTATGTAATTAAAGTATAACACCTAGAGTTTGATGTTTACATACATAACGCTTAAATCTTTGACATCATATCAAAAATATCTTTATTACTAACTTCTTTTTAAGGGAATGACACTTTTTTTTTGCATAGATTTTGATGTGATTATGAAACTAAAGTGTTACCAATGTGCATATCAAATTCTTCGTAACAAATATGTAAATACATTAGAATTGTGTGTTTAGTATGTAAATTTTCCTAGATTTTATTTATTTATTTTTTCACCTCAGTTTGTATGGATCAAAACTATATAAGCAGTAATACTCCTTAGATGAAAATGAAGGAATAGGACATCTATGTAGTATCACCTGATTGAAATACAAGAAAATTTAAATGACTTTTTGAAGCTATCAAAAGTAGAGTAATAGCCTGTCTTAAACAACAAATGTAATATGTATCCTAAAGCAACAAAATCATATGTTTTGTAAAGGAGCAGTGCAAAGAATAACATGAAAGCCTCGTCATGAAAAGAGCTTGAAGAAAAAGTTGTTGGATTTGGATTTCCCCAAGCATGCCACATGAACATATTTTCCGAACCTGTCAACTTGCCTTGGCTCTCCTCTGGTATCTGTCTTGCAAATCTTGCATGTCTTGTCCACCCAGCCTTCTTCCACATATTGGCCTTCAACTGTGAGTTTGAACAAGCAGTTTAACGAGTTTGCAGTAAATAGTTAAGTTTGTTCCAAGCTTTTATAAGATTTGTTTATCCATGAATTAGATTGTCTGTTTAGTCAACTCGCTTAGAAGAATTTAGGATAAATGTAAATTTAAATTTAGAGTGAAAAAGAAATAAAACTTTCTGCTGAATATTTGCTCCACAATTTATCTTTTCCCAACAACTTCTTCGCTCAGGATTCCTCTCAATTTACTTTTTCACAAGGAAGATGAGCCTCTTGTAAGATGGCCTGTGTCCCCCAAGCTTAAAAAACATAATCATAACAAACAAGCTCACCATCAACATAAGATTTGAAGAAATCCTTGTACGTGCCGCCAATCTTCCTCCGAAGGGCGCCATACTAAACAGAGATACACTCCTAGTTCTTAGTAGACTTGCAACATAAAACAACCAATCAAAGCAATAATCAAACATCAACCAATCCTTAATACCTGCTCTCGGTTCATCTTGCCTCCAGATTTAGTGGCCTCCTTCGCTTCTTCAATAAGCTGGGCATCTTGAGAGGATCTGGCCTGGGAGAAATCTAGAGCCTCTGTGATGCTGCTAAACAGAGAAGGCTTGCTTATTTTCAGCTCGCCTTCTTCCTCCCCCTTCTGCTCAGCCGTAGCCCAGATCCCTCCAGCTCTAATGGTAGCTCTGTTGCATCTAATGGCTATGGTTTTGGAGGACAAACCTATCAACAGGGGAAAGCAGTTATGGGAAGAGGAGAGAGGAAGGGCCCTCATACCCATGCTTACCTTTCCACTACCTTGCTGCAGCCTTGAGACTGAAGAAATTATGTGTGAAGAGGAAGACCAATAAACAGCCCCAGAAATGCCTTCTCTGTGAATGTCATATACAAACATGGAAGGACGCATTTGTGGCACGTGGTCGCTGTGATGCCATCGTAGACGTGGCATAACCCAACCGGATAAAATCTGAATGGTTTCCAACAAAAGCTATCTATAGATGTGGTGTTGCTTTGTTGGAGCCAATGCCACAGTTTCCAACTCTGCCATAGGAAGGGTAAAGTATCAAAATAGTTCTCTAACTATTTATTTATGTGGGTCATTCTAGCTCTAACATTTTAAAAAATGTTAAATTAATCAAAAATATGCTAAAAATGGGTTAGGCGGGCTAACATCGTTAGCGGGAATGATGGTGTTCATCTAGACTTGCTAGCGGCGTACTAGTGCAGCCACTTACAAGCCAATGATGCACATGTGCATTTGAGTGCAGGTGCCTGCATGCCAATGTTTCACACACGCACATGCATGAGTGCCAGTGGAGCACATGCTTGTGCCTGCATTCTAGTGGATGCGCCGCCTCGTGCCGGAATGACAGTGATGAGCGTATGCACGCCCGCATCTTGTGAGGTAATCGATGATTTTGGGGGTTTCCTATTTTTTAGAAGTTCTCTCTTTTTGCACTATTTTTAAAATAAAAATTATATACGAAGCTAATTAAAATGAGATTCGTTAAAAAGTTTGAATCTTTTCCTTCAAAATTTCACCCATATTTTTTTACTTGCTTGGACCTTTACATACGCCACCTTGAGGAGTATTGGAAGGCATACCTTTCCTCCCTCTAGCTTGTATTCGAAATGATGAAGCTTTAGCTTTCCCTTGTAAATTAAAAGGGTTTCCTATTTTTGTTGGGTGGATTGAACTTAAAGGAGGGGAATATCCATGATCCTATGGTGAGGCAAGAATTTTCCTTGGAAAAGGTGTTGTCTTATCTCATCAAGCATATCTTGGAGGTGATTAAGGCCCATACTCCATGATGATGCAACTATCTTCCCTCGAAAAATGTGATGATCAACGTCATCATATATACCGTGTTTGAGGCGATCAAGGTAAGTAGACCTATGTCGAGGCAACTGTCTTTAATTGAAAAATGTGTTGATCGAGCTTATTAAACATAACGGGTTGGAGGCATCCAGGGCATTAATTCTACAATGAGACAACTTTCTTATCTTAAAAATGGTGTTTATCAAGCTTATCAAAATAGATGTAGTTTGGAGGAGATCAAGTTCTATAGTCCTACAATGAGGCAATAGCCTTCCCTTAAAAAACATGTTGAACAACCTCAATGAACTATCCTATTTAGAAGTGATCAAAGCTCATAGTTTTATGATGAGGCAATTGTCTTACCTCAAAAAAGTGTCGATAGGCCTCATCAGATAGATTGGGTCGCAGGCGATCGAGGCATATAGTGCTGCGTCAAGGCAAATATGTTACCTTAAAAAAGGTGTTGCTTGAGCTCATTTGATAGACTGTGTTGGCGGTGATCCAAACTTTTATTCTTATGAAGAGGTAACTATCTTCACTTGAAAAAGGTTTTGAATGACCTTATCAAAAAAAAATTGGGTTTGGAGGTGATTAAGGCTCATAGTCTTATGATAAGGCAACTGCCTTCCCTTTGAAAATGAGTTGACTACCTTCATCAGGCAGATAGGGGCAGATGGGGTTTAGAGGTGATCAAGACTTGAAGTCCTAGAATGATGATGATTGAGCAACTGTGGACCTGAAAACAGAAAAATAGTGGAGGTTGGACTACACAGATGATGTTCAAGAATGACAATAGTTGGGTGATTGTGTTCCAATAATGGTAGTAGTCAAGTTTTATTGTCTTAACAACTGTGCCAGCCCATTGATAATGGTTTAGAACTATGGCAACATGACAATATTGCTTTAGTATAGCTGCATCATGACAATAGTGGTTTAGCGTGGTGCATCTTGACAATGGGCTGATGACATTGGTCAAACACAATGGTGGTCTAATGTTGGTAATCCTGATGATAACGATCCAACACAATGGTGGTTTGATGATAGTGGTGACTCATTGCATGATATGTCCTTGGATATACTTAATTTTTTCTTTATTTTACACATGTTTTTGAATGAAACTGCACTTTAATGTAAGGTATTTTTATGTTTATGATGCAGGTATAGCAGGTAGGAATACTAGAATGAATTTGGACTGAGTTGAAGGGAAATTGAACCAAATGGATCAAAAGTGTTGATTATGGCCTAGGGCCTACAAGCCCACTTTTGGGCGCCAAAGTGTTGCAAGAACATCATGGCATCAGGTTCTTGGCACCTAAGCTTTTTGATGCAGACAAAGAACGTGGCGCTCAAGCACATATATGGTATTCTTATTGTGTGTAATATTATCTGATTATTTTTTGTATACACATATTTGGTTAATTTGCTTGGACTGAATGAAGTTTTTTTTTGTGTTTAACATGTGTAGTGAGTAGATTCTTATACTTTTCTCTTGTGATGGATAGGTTAGATTAGTAGGGTTGTGAATGTTTTGAATTGATCTTTAATTTCATGTGATGAGTATATTTCTATACTTAATTTACTTGTTGTAGTGGTCATATAACCTATCAAAATTTGTTGTGACCCATTAAGACTCGACAAAGCGATGGATAAACAACATATAATACTCTCATTATGCTAGTGGCTAAAAAAGATGAGTCATTAGGGCAATGCAACTTAGGGAAATAGGATTTGATGGGTGTGCATTAGGGATTCTAGGGCGACAGGATAGAATTCTAACAAATTTGATATGGGGTTTAATGAATTAAAGCTAGATTAGCCAAATTGAGGGCATAAATTGGAGACTTTAGAGCGACAGGCAAGAATTGTAACCAATGTAATCTAGGGTTTTAGGATTTAATACTATGTTAACCAAACTTCTTTATACACTCGGCAAATGGTAAAAAAGAGGAATGCTCCTGTTATCACGATGATATTATAATTCTTAGAATTAACACAAACAATCTACCTATGATATCTCAAGAGAAAAGTATCTTTATCAATCTTGAATTTCACCTGTTTATTTGTTATAAGCAAGTTTAATTTAGGAGTAGAAACCTAACTTTGGATTAATTATTAGAAAAAACTACCTTTAGTGATTTTCCAAACTAGGACCTTAAAATAGTATGGTAGAATTGACCTTAAGGTTGTTATTACTACAAAAACTTCTAAAAAACTTTTCTACCTTCCCTATGGGATTGACATTCCGAACTCACTTAGAGCTCAATATTACGAAAGAGATACATGTATTTGTGTAGGTACCCTGACACTTAGATCAAGAGTTTAAGTTAAATTAAATTATCATTAAAGTGTTGGTAGCTTCTGGGGTCATCAAGATTTTCTGGTAACGTTGTCGGGGAAAGAAAGATTGAAGAAAGAAAGAGTCGATAAGAGAAACTTAAGGATAAATTTAGTTAAAATTGTAAGACTTAGATTTAGAAATAGTAGTAGCACTTAATAATTTTAGTTACTGTGTGAATTTAAAAAAAAAAAGAAAGTAAATCCGAAAATACCAAAAATATTTTTGATACCTATCATATTTGTTAAACCTTTAGAATTGAATCCATAGTTCATGCTTTGCAGACCTTGAACCATATGATTCAGAGCTATATAAAACTATTAGGAGGATTAGAAAACAGAGAATACCCCAAAATTTTTTTTGTAGAAATGGCAGATCATCTAGTTATTAAGGATCCAGTCAATGATCATAATGCTAATAGACCTTTGAGGGATTATGCAAACCCTACGGTGGATGAAATTCATTTAAATATGCAGACTCGTGCCATAGCGGACAATGCTTTTGAACTTAAGCCTGCAATAATTCAGATGGTACAAAATAATCAATTTGGTGGATCTTCATCTTAAGGCCCTAACTTACACTTAACAAGTTTCTTAGAAATTTGTGCTACATTTAGATATGATGGTGTTTCTGATGATTAAATTATGCTTATACTTTTTGCATTTTCCCTGAGGGATAAAGCTAATATGTGGCTCAATTCATTAGCATTGGTTCAATTAGGACATGGGGAGATTTAGCCAAAAACTTTCTAGCTAAGTATTTTCCACCATCTAAAATCGCAAAGTTGTGGAATGATATCACTTCATTCTGTCAGAATGATGAGTAATTAATTTATAAAGCTTGGGAATGAGTTAAGAAACATCTTAGGAAGTGTCAACATCACACATTAATTGATTGGCTTATTATTCAAGCTTTTTATAATGGATTAGTTGGATTTTCGAGAGCAATCATTGATGTTACTGCTGGAGGCTCACTAATATTAAAACCATTTAAAGAGGCTTGTTCTCTCATTGAGGAGATGGCCACAAACAACTTTCATTGGCCTTCTGATAGAGTGAATCCTAAGAAAGCAGCGAGTATTCATGAAAATGATGTTCTTACAATCTTAACTTCTTAAGTAGCAGGGATTGCAAGAAAATTGGATCATTATGGGATGAGTCAACCTCAATGACCACCAGTTATTAAAGAAAATTTATTTGGTCAATTAGTTGGCCTCAATCCTTATGAACTATCCATGCAATAAAAAATTGACAAAATAATCTTTATTCCAATTATTACAACCCACGTTGAAGGAATCATCCTAATTTCAACTGAAACAATAATTCTAGAGGAGGAAACCAATCAATAGAAAATAATGAAATTAATCATACAAAAAATTGGAATAATCAAAGAAATTCTATTGTTAGAACATCTTATCCAATAGGATTTAATCCTAACCCACAGTTCAAGTAGAAGAAATTATCTTTAGAACAGGTTGTTCATCAGATGGGAAATTGGCTGCATAACCAGGGGACTGCTATTAAGAGCAAAGAAAATCAATTGGGATATAAAACTTCTACACTTAGCTTTCATCTTCAAGGGATGCTTCCTAGCAATACCGAGGTGAATCCAAAGGAGAAGAGAAATGAGCAAGTAAAGCAAGAGTAAAACTTGAATTCGTTGGGTTGATGATACACCAAAATAATATATTATTTTAAGTACATACTTTAAGCTTATTTTTGGTGATATTGCACTTTAAAGAATGGTATTTTCATGTTTCTGTTGCAGGTATATCTCTTGTAGGCATTTGGAGCAAAAATGACAAAAAGGACGAAATTTAGAGCCAAAACAATGAATTTTGAAATTCTGGCACATGATGTGCCAGATTAGCGCATGATGCGCCGTATGACAGAGAGTTGGCGCATGATGCGCTAGAGACGAATTTTTGTGGATTGAGGCGGTTTGAGATGAATTTTGCGTGAATTTTCAAAGAGACACTTGTTCTATACACCCCTTGGAGTGATTCAATGCATGAAAACACTTTAGAAGATTTTTTTATGAAGAGATATGTCTCTTGGATCAAATGACATATCTTTTGAATTCAAAAGAGTTGACTTTTGGAGAAAATTTTGGCAGAAATTTTGAATTCCTTTTGAAAGGAGGTAGCCTCTAATAAAAGAAGAAGACTTCAAAGTGTTGAGAGAGAGTGGGGAGGGGGACAAAATAGCAAGAAGGTGGTGGCGTGAAAGGCAAGGACAGGATATTTTCTTCTAGGGCTGTAAGAGGAGAGGGAATTTGAGAGTTTTTTTCTTCATTACACTTCTAAGAGAGAATTGAGTATGTTTGTAAAGAGAGAAAGGCTTGGAGAGAACTTCTAGGGATTTGTTTGGGAAGGATTGTGAGATAAGTTGTGTTTTTTATTTCTTTAGTTTTGTAAACTTGTTTCTATATATGAAATCCATGTTTTGTCGTATCCTTCTCATGAATTATGAGTATTCTTCTTTATCCTTCTCCCTATTTTGAAATATGGCTTTGTGAAGAATTGATTTTGTTTTCTATGGTTTTAAATGTTAATAATTTGTGATGATTTGAAGTCTGATCTTCATTTAATTTTTGATCTGCCCAATTGAAATGTTAAAACATATTGAGAAACATATGTTCTAAAAAGGGGTATAATTTCTACAATAGGGGGAGAGTCACATTTAATTTCATGGCAGAGTATGTCAGCCATATAATTGAGTGCAAATAAATAGGGAAATATACTTTGTTGGATGCAAAATTGAAGATTTAATGGTGACAGATTAAAAACCCTAATTTTATCTAAATGATTATAAACTAATGCGAGATTGTTAGCCCTTAGGGGAGGGAGTAGTAGGAGCTCTGGAGTGACAGCCGGTATCCCCCCAGCCTAACCACGGAATTAGGGACCAAACTCTGGATTAGTCAATGTTCTTTATAGCACTCGGAAGAGAATAAAGAATATGATTGCTCTTATTTANTATATATATATATATATATATATATATATATATTTAATTGATTTTAATTTCTTCACAATCCATATACTCATTGTAAAGGGAAAGGATGTTTTCTTAAATTTGAATCTTCCATCAATAAAAACTTTGTTTAGTTTTCGTAACTTTACTTTTGAAAGTTTAGTTTTAAGTTACTTAACTTTGTTTTTTCAATTGTATTTATATAGCATTCACTTTAGTAGTTAATATTTAAACTTCACACTTTATTTTTATTTTTGAAATTTTAAGTTATAAAATATATTTAAGAACTTACTTATAGGTTTTTCCAACTTCCCTATGAGATCGATATCTAGGACTCCATTAGAGCCCATTATTACTTGAGAGATACACATACTTGTGTTGATTTTAAAGGGAATTTGGTAGTTTAGAAAGAGTTTTAAAGATAAATTACTTTTATAAAATGTATTTTTGTTGGGATTATATTTCATATTTATTGTTATATCTGTCGTGTTTATTTTGTAATATTGAAAATTACTTGCAAATTTACACTCTAAATATGACCGCATGAGTTTTTTGCGCTATTGCCGGGGATGTAACGGAAAGTAGTATAAGTAAGTTATTTTATTTTATTTTAAAAATTAAAAAATATATATAAAAAAATAAGTAAATAAAGAGTGTTTGTAGTTTAGTTTTGAACATTTTATTATTTAAGTATGATTGCTTATTTTTAATTACTTGCTTTATTTGTTTATGTGTAGTGTAAGATTTGAAAATTTAGTATCTTATGATTCTGAGTTAGAGAGAACTATTAGAAAAATTCTAAAATAACAAAAAGAAATAGATCATTTTAGCAAAATGGCTTGCAGTTTAAGTATTATTGAAAATGAAAATGAACATCATTAGAGACCTTTAAGAGATTATGTTAATCCTACAACAGATAAAATTATTTGAGCATACAAAACCCTGTTGTAGCTGTCAATTCATTTGAGCTTAAACTTGTTATTATCCAAATGGTACAAACTAATCAATTTGGAGGAGCACCAACTGAAGATCATAATTTACACCTTAGTTTTCTAGAATTGCGTGCTAAATTTAAATATGATGGAGTGTCAATTGATGTTGTTAGGCTTAGACTTTTTCCTTTTTCACTAAGGGATAAAGTTAAGATGTGGTTAAACTCATTAGCACGTGTATCTATCAGAACATGAAGAGATTTATCACAAAAATTCTTATCAAAAAATTTCCCACCTTCAAAAACTGCTAAGCGTAGAAATGATATCACATCTTTTTGTCAATTTGAAGGGAATCAATTTATGAAGCCTAAGAAAGATTGAAAGATCTTCTTAGAAAGTATCCACACCATGCATTGTCAGATTGATTAATAATTCAAACTTTTTATAATGGGTTGGTTGGTTCTCTTAGATCGATAATTTACGCTGTTGCTGGTGGATCATTAATGTCAAAACCATTCGATGAAGCATATTCATTAATTGAAGAGATGGCTACTAATAATTTTCAATGGCACTCTGAAAGGGTAAATCCAAAAGAGTAGCTAGTATTCATGATTCTGATGCAATAACTATGTTAGCTGCTCAAATAGCTGTTATATCGAAGAAGATAGATCAATATGGAATGAATTATTCTCAAACAACACATGTACTTGAGGAAATTTTATTAGGACAAATGATAGAATCTCAATCTTGTTATGAGAGTTTAAATGAAATAAATAATCGTTATAGTAATCCTTATGCCAATTATTATAATCTGCTTAGAATAATCATTCAAACTTTAGTTAGAGTAATAATAATTCAAATGTTGCAAATCCGCGATGGGGAAACAATAATGCAAACCCATTGAGAAACTTCAACAATCAAGGGAATCAAGCTTATAAACCTTATTACTCCTTAGGTTTTAATAATTTGCATAGTAAGGAGAAAAATTTATCAATGGAAGAATTGATATTGCAAATGGGAAGTCAATTACAAAGTCAAGGAGCTGCAATTAGAAACATGAAAAATCAATTGGGATGTATTGCTACTGCACTTAGGAATAGACCTCCAGAAATATTATTTAGTAATGTTGAAGTAACTCCTAAAGATTAGACAAAGAGCAAATTAAAGCTAATCAACTAAGAAGTGGAAAAAATTAGAAAACGGTGTTCAACAAGAAGTTGAAATTGAAAAAGATGAGGTGTAAAAGGAAAAATCGGGTGAAAATTTTCATTTTGAAGTATTGAACTAATGAAAATCTCTGTAGAAGACCACCACCTTCATTTTCTCAAAGATTGAAGCAGAAAAATAAAGACAACAATTTTCAATTTTTTTGGAAATTTTGAGGAAATTAACGATAAACATATCATTTGTTGAAGCTTTAGAACAAATGCCAAGCTATGTGAAGTTCATGAAAGATACACTTAATAAAAAAAGGAAGTTTGTAGATAATGAAACTATTCTACTCAGTGAAGAGTGTAGCACTATAATTCAGAAAAGCTTCTTGAAAAACTTAAAGATCGTGGAAGTTTTAAAATTTCTTGTTTTATTGGCGAACAATTTTATGGAAAAGCTCTTGTGATTTATTAGCTAGTATTAATCTTATGTTGTTATCAATTTTCAGAAGGATGAGCTTAAGAGATATTTTACTTGCAACTGTAACTCTTCAGTTAGCTGATCGTTTGATTACCTATCCTAAAAGAGTTATAGAAGATGTTTTAGTAAATGTTGCTAAATTTATCTTTCCGGTGGATTTTATTGTATTAAATATGGAGAAAGATAAAGAAATTCCTATCATTTTAGGAAGATCATTCTTAGCCACTAGAAGAGCTTTGATAGATGTGCAGAAAGGAGAACTAAATATGAGCGTTAGTGGTCAAGAGATTAGATTTAATATTACAAAATCAATGAGATACCCTACAAAAGAACAAGAGATTGAATGCTTCAGAATGGATATTAATGAATATTTAAGCCATGAATATTTTAAGATGGCTTTTGAAAGTAAATTTGAAAAGGAATATATGGAATATCAAAATGAGGATAATGTTCAAGATGAATCTATGAAATTGAGTAAAGAGGATTTGGATTATGTTTATGAAAAAAATAAAATATTAGATCGAACACTCGATCTATTGCTCTGGGAGAGACCTCTGGTGGATTGGCATACCCTGCTCTTATTTACACACTTTGTGAGCATGCATGAGTTGATTTTAGACCTGATGAGGAGAGGATTGAGCCTCAGAGACCTATTGGGCCTACTAACATCAAGACATATGAATCTCATGTTGATTGGAGATCTGGAAGTAAGACTAGAGATATTCCTTCTACTTCTAGGGATATTTCTTTTACCTCTCATGGACCTACTTCTAGTGACCCCAGCAACAGAGAGCTTTTGGATCAGATGATGATACAACAGGGAGATATTTTGAGGATGGATTATAGGATGCATAATATGGAAGCCAGAAATGCTCACACTGATGATTTGATTCGGCAAAAATTGAGTATGATGCTGCTTATGATGATGCTTTAGTTAGATACCTGAGGGGAGAACATTCAGTTCAGTTNGACAGGAGTCGTGAGATAGCACCACCTATATTTGCTTATTTTTGCTCTATTTTTCCCTCTTTTTCTCTAAATGTTCATTGCAAGTACCTGAAACCAAAAACTTGCAAAATATTTTCCTTTAAAGTGCAATATAATAAAAAATGCACATAAAAATGCTTATACAATATGCACTAAAAATGGATTATTTTTAGGTGGATCAACACTTCCTAAGAAGTTCTTTAAAGTGCACTCAAGCCACATATATTGATTCCCCTTCAAACTGACAAAAAGATGTAACATCATTTCTAAGATTAGCATTCATTAATGGTAAAAAATACTTAGCCAAGAATTTTTGTGCTAGGTCACTCTACGTTCTAATAAATCCAGGTCCTAATGAGTTTAACTACATTTTAGTTTTATCCTTCAAGGAAAAAATAAAAAACCTAAGTCTAACAACATCATTAGAGANATCAGCTCTTTCTCAGCAAATTTTATATGTATTATGTGCAATTTAATGTTTTTAGTCTTGTAGTTTTCATTTTAGCACCTACAGTATTTTCAAAATTTATGTTTAAAAATCAGAATCTCCAACAGGTATAAATTTTTTTATGTATTTAATACTTTCTTTTACCCTTCATTTTTAAAGCTCTTCATGTAAAAAGCTTTTAAAAATTTAAGTTTGGGGGAGGAGAAGAAGAAAATTCATTTTTAGAAAGAGAGAAAAAACTTAATTTTATTTGTCCTCACTTAATTATATTTTCAAAATTTTAAATTTAACATGACCTTTGGTATTAGAGGTTAAGTTTGGATAACGATATTTATGTTTCTAAATATATAATAAATTGAAGTAAAACTTCTCAATAATAAAGGTTAATTCTAGGGGCTAAGATATTTGATAAAAAAGAATAAGACTATGTTTTTCTATTTTTAGTAAAGGAAATTTGTATCTTTGAAGTATTAAAAATCTTAAAAGATTCATGTAAAAAGAAAAAAATTAAACTTTATGAAATCTTTAAGTTAATATAAATTTTTTAAGTGAATAAATGTAAAAAGTTTTTAACTTTAAGAAGAGGATAGTGAAGTTCAAAATCAGTAAAGGCTATCCAGATATAGTCCTGACATATTAAAAAAAAGTGAAGAAAAGAAAAAAAGAAAAGAAAAAGAGGATTAAAAATGATCCTGAAAAGAAAAGAAAAAGAAAAAAAATATGGGGAGAAGCTTGAGGAGATGCCTAATTAAAAATTGGCTTCACTTAAATCAACTTAAGGAAAAAGTTTGGTGACACATTTTCTAAACTTTTTATTTTAATGTTAACTTAATTATTAATAAAGTTTTATGAAGTAACACATTTTCCAAACTTTTTATTTGAATGTTAATTTAATTATTAATAAAGTTTTATGAAGTTCTTTTTCATATGAATTTGCCAAGTGACTTTAATATAATAAATTGTAATTTTTCTTGAAAGAAATAGAGGATCAGAAACCTTAGACTTAATTATTGAATATTTTACACCTTTAGTATTAACTGAAGTTGTTTTGAATTTTTCTTAAGTTATACTATTATATTTGGAGAACTAAAATATAAAAATCTAAAACTTAAGGTCTTTATCATAAGTCATATTTTTTATGTAGTAAATGAGTTACTTGAGGACAGATAACATGTAAGTTTGGGGGATTTTGATACACCAAAAATATATGTATTTTTAGACTCATATTTTATACCTATTTTTGATGATATTGCACTTTAATGAAAAGTATTTTGATGTGTACTTGTAGGTTGTTGATTTTTAGGGTTTAAAGAAAAAAGAAAGCAAAAAGGATGAAATTTGGAGTCAAAATGACATTTTTGAAGGAATGCTCGACGCCGGCAGCGCCGAGGGCAGCACTGACGGTGTAGAACAAATTAACACGGAGATTTTTTACTCAGCGCCGACGGTGCCAAACCAGTGTCAAAGGTGGTGCAGACCCCATTTCTAGAAGGTTCGTTGTATTTGGACGATTTTTTTAAGAGTTTTTGGAGGCAACTCTTGGAGAACTGACCTTAGGCTCTATTTGGGGCCGAATTTCATCAGAAAAAGCGCTCCTCCATGTTTTTCACTCCTCTACTTTCATTTTTCGCACCACATCATTCCATTCCACTTCTATATTGGAGTCAATTAGTGATTTTGCTTTCATAGTTTAGAGTTTTTGTGGTGAGATTTAGTGTGAAACTTTCTGTAAGAGTGTTGGAAGGAAAAAAAAATGAGAGATATCTTCTTCCTGCATTCATAAGGAAAGGCTACAAAGGATTTGATTTGAGAAAGAGTTTTCAAATAAGTATTGTTTGTTTATCAGTGTTGTATGAACTTTCTTTTATATATGAAATTTGTGTTTTGTTATTTCTTTCTCATGAAGTCTGAGTAGTTCCCTCTATCTTTCTCCCTACTCTGAGATATGGTGAAATGAAGAGATAATATGAATATGTCAAAATTAAATTTTAAAATAAATTGTGATGATTTTTCAACTCCGAACTTAATTTATTTTTTGATATGGCCAATTGAATTGTTAAAATGTGTTGTGAAACATATGATCTGAGAAATAGAGTATGAGTTCTACAACAGAGTAAGGATCACATTTGATTCCATGAAGGAGAACATCGTTTATGGAATTAAGTGCAAATAAATAAAAAAATATTCTTTGTTGGGTGTAGAATTGGAGAACCTTTAAGGTGACATACTAAAATCTTCAATTCAGTCTTAGTGTTTAAAAACTAAAGTGAGACCTAGCCTTCAAGGGAAGGGAAGTGGTAGTTGGTATCCTCCTAACCTAGCCACGGATTTAAGGACTAAACACTGAGATTAGCCAATGATTTTCTATGCACTGTATCAGGGTAGAGAATTAAAATTGCTCCTATTTGGCACAATACATATTATGAACATTTATCTCATCTCATTTTACCACAGCCTCATTGTAGTGGGAATGATGTTTTTTCACATAAGAATCTCTGTTACGTAAACATAGTTAATAGATTAGAATTTACTGTTTTAAATTTTGCATATTTGATCTGATAATAGTTTAGAAATTTAATTTTGATTAGGAAATTAGTGACAGTGATTTCAATTGACTTTCTGTGAATTTCTTAGCAAATTTATCATTTCTAATTTAAACAAAATTAGTGATAGTGATTTCAATTGACTTTCTGTGAATTTCCTAGCAAATTTTTCATTTCCAATTTAAACCTTCCCCGTAGAATTGATATTTGGGGCTTAAATAGAAAGTTCAATATTACTTGATAACGATATGTATACTTGCATAGAATCTGAATATTAATTGATTATATTTAATTAAATTTTACACAATCTATCACAACAAAAAGTTGGATCACTAATTTACCTTATCCTACAAATGTAAGGGAAATTAGGAGTTTTTTAGGACATGTTGGATTCTACAAGAGATATATTAAAAATTTTTCAAAGATTGTTAAGCCTTTATGACATTTACTGGAGAAAGATGCAATTTTTAATGTTGATGAGGAATGCCTAAAATCTTTTAAGTTGTTAAAAGAAAAGCTAATCAGTGCACCAATTATAGTTTCACCAAACTGGGAAAAACCTTTTGAATTAATGTGTGATGCTAGTGATTATGCTATTGGAGCTGTTTTAGGACAAAGATATGATAAAATTTTCAAAGTTATTTATTATGCTAGTAAAACTCTTAATGAAACTCAAATTAATTATACAACAACTGAAAAAGAGTTATTAGCAATAGTATATGCTTTTGAAAAATTTTGATCATATTTAATTGGAACTAATTGTGTAGTGCATACAGATCATTTTGCTATTAAGTATTTAATGAAAAAGAAGGATGTTAAACCTAGACTTATAAGATGGATTCTTCTTTACAAGAATTTGATTTTGCAATAATAGATCGGAAGGGGGTTGAAAATCAAATTGTTGATCATTTGTCCAGGCTTGAATTAGAAAATCACTCTGTTTTGAAAATGAAATTAATAAACATTTTCCAGATGAAAAATTGTTCACTATTAATGAGTGGCGTGTTCCGTGGTATGCTGACCTTGTGAACTTTATTGCTAGTGATATTATACCCTATGGAATGACATACCAACATAAGAGGAAATCTATTTCTGAAGCTAAGAATTATTTTTGGGATGACCCATTTTTATATAAACAAGGAAATGATCTGATTATTCGAAGATGTGTACCATTAGAAGAAACTTATAGATTATCCAAAAATGTTATAATTCTTATTTTGGGGGACATTTTGGTGTTGATAAAACAGCATACAAAATTTTACAATCTGGATTTTATTGGCCTACAATTTTTAGAGATGATAATGCTTATATCAAAACTTGTGATAGATGTCAAAGAGTAGGCAATATTTCTAGAAGAAATGAGATGCCCCTCAATTATATGCTAGAAGTTGAAATATTTGATGTTTGGGGATTAGATTTCATGGGACCATTTATACCATCTTTCAGAAATTTATATATTCTGTTAGCAGTGGACTATGTATCCAAATGGATAGAAGTTGTTGCTTTACCTCGATGTGATGCTCAAAGTGTTGCAAAATTTTTGAAAATGAATACATTTTATAGATTTGGGATGCCAAGAGTTTCATTACTGATGGGGGAAGTCATTTCAGAAATGCCATAATGGAGAAATTATTAAAGAAATATCATATAAATCATAGGATTGCTACTACTTATCATTCTCAAACAAGTGGTTTGGCTGATTTATCCAATTAGGAAATTAAAAGAATTATGGAAAGATCTGTGAATCCAACAAAAATGGATTGCTCAGTCAAACTTGACTATGCTTTGTGAGCTTATAGGACTACATACAGAACTCCTATAGGAATGTCCCCATATAGGATAATATTTGGAAAAGCCTGTCACTTACCATTTGAACTTGAGCGTAAGGCATATTGGGCGATTAAATAGTTCAATTATAATTTGAAAGATGCTGGTGAGAAAAGATTTATACAATTAAATGAGTTTGAAGAGATAAGGAATGAATCTTATAAAAGTGTCAAAATTTATAAAGAAAAGATGAAGATGTGACATGATCAAAGGATTCTTACTAAAAGTTTTCAGCTAGGGCAAAAAGTTTTGATATATAATTCAAGGTTAAGATTATTTCCAGGAAAACTTAAGTCTAGGTGGATGAGCCCATTTATTATGATTAAAGTTTATCCTTATGGAGTTATGGATATTAAAGATCCTAAGTTTGAGAAAATATTTAAATTTAATGGCCATAGACTGAAATCTTATTTTATAGGGGATCAACATAAGTTTAATGATAGAATGATGTTGGATCAACCAGAGTAAGCACTGGTTATGTCGGGCTGACGACGTAAAACCAAACGCTTTTTGGGAGGCAACCCATAGTTATAAGTGTGTTTTTATTTTGATTGTTGTTTTATATGTGATTAAGAAAATTTTGGGTAGTATTTTTGAGACTATTATGTATTAGTATTGATTTTAAGACTTTATTTAGTGATCTATACATGTTAAAATGAGAATTTGGACGTTAAGTTTACTAGTGCAAAAATGTGCACTAGCGCTTAAGCGCCAAATCCAGCGCTTAAGCGCGACAGTTTAAAAATATGTACGAAATTAATAATCTAGAAGGGAAACCACCTAGAGGTTAACAAAAATGTGCCAAGGAAGTTTTTAAACGTGTCTAAGAGTTATTGGAAGGATTTAGGCTTATAAATAGAAGTGTTTAGTGAAGGAATTTCACCCCAGATCATTTCTAGCCCTAAAGTCTAAGAGAGAGAGAGATTTTACAATGATGTCTTCATGGACGATGGATTTGAAGGAGGAGACCATGAGGAAGAAATTCATTAGTTAAAGTGCACAAGAGATGTATAATGCTCTCTTAGCCGTTAGTACTGAAGGGATATCAGAGAAGATCAACAAAATTGAAAATACAATGTCTGTACTGGAGACTAAGGTATTGGAGATTCATGCACATCTTGAGCATATTGGATGGCAATTGAAAATGCAATTTAATCACACTAGTTTTAGAGAGGAAGCAGATAAGGAGATGTTTCTTAAGCAAAAGTGGATTGAAGAAGATTGCATCAGAGCACGCCACTACCATTTATTTTATCAACTTTATATTCTAGTTGCCCCAGGAGAGACTAATGAAAGACCTAAATTTTTTCCTTCTAATGAAGAATGGAATTAAGTTCTATGTTTAAAGTTAAGTTTTTTTTTGTGTTTAAAGTTGTTGTCTTTAAGTTTTTTTAGTGTTTAAGACTTGCTTTTAGTGTTTGTGTTACTTAGGTGTTTAATTGTGAAAGATTGTTAAATGTTTGAATGTAGGAAAATTTTCTCATCCAAGACTATTTGGAATGAGAACTAATTATTTAAATGTATTTGTACTCATTTGTAAATTAATATAAGTTTGTTTGTGTGAAATTTTGTGTTATTTTAGCCTCGAATTGAAATAGTTATTAAAGAGAATTTTGAGATAAAGGAGAGTTACAGGAAGTTGAAAAATAGCCATTTAAGTGCTATGAGACCATTTATGGTGGTTTACTTAGGCAAATAGTGCATTTTACTTTAATTCAAAATTCTTGAAAATCGTGCACTGGCGCCACATCTCGCGCTTAAGCGCAAGAAAACCCGAGAGGCAGGCGCCTAAGCTCCACTTACCCTCGCTTAAGCGCCGGTTCACGAAAACTGGTTCGCGAACGGTCAAAAGTGAATTTTTGAGCCAAAAATCACTGTTGTTATGCCTCCTGTCACCTTCAACCTCTCAAAAACACAATTTTGGAAGGCTAGGGCACATCTAAAGTGAAGATTTCTTGGTAGAATTAAGTGAAATTTGCTAGATCCAAGTTCTTTGAGGTAAGAGCTTTACTTCTATGCAAAAATTTTAGATTTTCACCATGTATTTTGAGCACCTTGGAGAAATTCAAAAATTCACTATTCATGGTGAAAAATGAGGAAAAATCTATGGAAATTGCATGTGAAGTTTAGTTTATGCTTTTGGAAGTTTAGTTTAGCGATTTAAACTTGATTTTGAAGTTGTTGTTGGAATTTATCAAATTTGTAGAATGACACCAAGAATGAAGAGGAGTAAAGGCAAAGCCCTGTTTGATTCGAGTAAATTTGTTAGTTTAAATGCTCAAGATCAGTATAGTGATGCGTTGCAATCACGCAAACTGATTCAAGAGCGATGTTTTAGAAATCTGGGTGGAGACGTGGAAGATTTAATTGTTCGCCGACAGTGGGAACAATTCTGTTGTTTCTCTGTTGAGGCAGTTATATATGTTGTGAGGGAGTTCTATGCAAATCTCCTTGAAGCTGAAGACAATCAAGTTATGGTTCGAGGAAAGTTGGTACCTTTTTCGTCAGAGGTAATCAACTTGTTTTACCATTTACCATCGGATATGTTATGTTTTTTATGCAAATTATAGTCCTACTGAAGCGGAGTTAGACGAGATTATTTCTTACTTGACTATTTGGAGAGGACTTTGGAAGATCACTAATGAGAGGAGAGTTAACTTCCCAACTTCAAAGTTATGTGCACCTTCAAAGGCCTGACACTATTTCATTTCTACTTGTCTGCTTCCGACCAATCATCTCAGTGAAGTGACCAGAGAAAGAGCAACGTTGAATTTTTGTATTCAAGAGGGAAAGCTCATCAACATTGGAGCTTTGATTTGTCAGACTATCATTAGTTCTGCTACAGCTGTTACAACTGCAGGTCTGGGATTTGCTTCCTTGATCTTTTCTTTGTGTGAGCAGGCTAGAGTTAAATATGATAGCTGGGAGGAAGTGTTATTAGCTCTAAAGCCCGTCACTAAGGTGAATATGAAGACTTATTCTAAGCATTCAATTTTTGGCTAGAGAGGAGGATTTTCTCGAAGCTATGGAATGGAGACGTTTGTTGCTTCTACCTCTGCTACTTCTATATCTAGACCATCTACCTCACGTGCTTCTACATCTCGAGGTGAGTCTATTGAGACCCAAGATCAATTATTGCAGAGGATGATGGATAATATTAATTTTACCGTTGATAGGGTACAAAATTTAGAGTGTTTTGCAGAGCATATTGAAAGGTATAATAGGAGAAATAGTGATTATGAAGAGAAATTTCACTCATCTTTGGAGAGCCTCATTAGGGGTTACCAAGGAGTGCAATTTCCTCCATATCCTAGATACCTTGATTATGAGCCTGCAAAAGTTTGGGATAGCGGTGATTCAGAAGATGAAGAGTACAATAGAGAGATTTATTTTATGATTGTAATATGATATGAATTATGTGGTCCGGGCTTGCTACATTTGCATCTGTGTGCTGATTTGAACTATGTGATGTGGTTTGTACTTTTATGTTTAAGTGAGAATTGTGATGTGATGTGTTTTCATGTTTTGGACTTGAGACATGTATGTATGTTTATTTGTTTAGATATTGTGATGTGTGAAACTTTTATTGTATTGTAACTTTTGTGTTAGTTAGTAGTTTGTTTTAAAATTATATGGTAGTAACTGTTGTGAGTTTTGTGATTTAGTTAGTTTTGAACTTAACTTAATTATATATCTGTTGTAAAGTTGAAAATCATGCTAACTTAGATCTTAAATTTGAAACTTAGGAAAATGCTACCATGTATTTTTCTTTTATCATGTTAGTGTGTTTGTTTTTATGTTAAGATCGTAAAATCAAGTTAGTGTTTTAGTTTACTTTTATGTTTATACCCACTGCTTAGAAGTCTATTAAATATCTACATGTTAAATTGAAATGAAAATATAGAAAATTTGATCAAAAATTAATTTTACTCCTGTTTTTAGTTTTATACTTGTATCATTAGGGTTTAAAAATTCCTGTTAGTATGTTATTTTAAATTTTCATTCATGCTTATATATATCTGACGCTAAACAGTTTAATCTGTTAAAAATTTATGTTTGAGGGGGATGAAAAATATTTTCAAAACTGGAATTTTATTTGTTCTCAAATGTGCTATAAGTGAATTTGATTTGAAAAGAAAAAAAATTGATTATGTATATGAAGTTATATTAGGGAATTAAAATTTGATTTTAGAAATGAGTATAGGAATTTAGTTGAACTTTTGAGTAATGAAGAAAATCTTTAAGTTAAAAGTTTTTAGTGTAGAAGGTTAAAATTTTTATAAATGAAGAAAAACTTTAAGTTAAAAAGTTTTTAGATGAGAAAATGATTAACATAAGTAACTATCTTTAGTAAGAAAAATTGTATTTTTGAAAAATTTAGATAATTTAGACTTTTATTTTTAATACTTAAATTTCTTTTACTGAAATAATTTTCAAAACTATTATTATATTTATAAGTAAAAGACNACCTAAAATATAGTGTTTTTAGACATTTTTTATACCTATTTTTGAGATATTGCGCTTTAATGAAAGGCATTTTTGGGTTTTTCTTGCAGATACATGTAAAAATGGTGAAAAATGCTTAAAGAAGTGAAAAAGGATCAAACTTGGAGTAAAAAGGTGAAAAATGTGCAAAAGAGTTTTGGCTCCTAGCGCCGGTTAAACAGAGAAGGTCGCGCCTAAGTGTCAGAGGCCCCGCGCTTAAGCTCCAGTGGCAGTTATTGGACGAGTAAATTCGGTTTCTGTGAATTTTGAAGAGGTTTTTGAGGCACCCATTGCCTTAATAGATGGTTATAACCACCATGGACGAAAATTATCATGAAAGAATGCATCTCTTAGGGAAATACATCGAATCTAGACATATTTTCAAGAGAAATCAAGGCACCTTTTGGAAAATTATAAAAGAAAGAAGATTGAGACTTTGAAAGAGGTCCTAAAAGTATTTGAAAGTTTTAAAAGTTCTCATTTTGGGAGTTAGTTCAGAGAGATTTTCATGCACCACTTTTACTTTTATTTTATCCTTTTTGTTATTTTATTTTGAATGATTGTAAAGAGAAGAGAATCAACGGAACTTCAAGAGTGGTTGAGGACTTGAGATAAGTTTTTATCTTTTTATTTTGAAACTACTTTTGGTTTTAATTGAGACTTGTTGTTGGTTTGACAATGATTTCTTCTTTTAAACTAAAAGACTACTTTTAGTTTTAATTAATGTATTGTTGGTTTGACAATGATTTCTACTTTTAAACTAAAGTATGGTTTTGTTTTCTCCATACAATATTGTTGGTTTGACAATAATTTCTTCTTTTAAACTAAAGTGTGGTTTTATTTTCTCCATAAATATTGGTTTGACAATGATTTCTACTTTTAAACTAAAGTGTGATTTTATTTTCTCCATGGATTATGAGATTTGACAATGATTTCTACTTTTAAACTAAAGTGTGGTTTTGTTTTCTCCATGGATTCTGAGTATTTTCTCCATGGATTCTGAGTAATTTTCTTTATCTTTCTTCTTAAGATGATAAGTAATTAAGTGTTGGATGGAAGGATTTTGATTTGACAATGATTTCTACTTTTAAACTAAAGTGTGGTTTTGTTTTCTCCATGGATTCTGAGTTAAAATGTGGTTTTGTTTTCTCCATGGATTCTGAGTAGTTTTCTTTATCTTTCTTGTTAAAATGATAAATGTGGTTTTGTTTTCTCCATGGATTCTGAGTAGTTTTCTTTATCTTTCTTCTTAAAATGATAAACTTCTTTGGTTTTAATTGAGACTTGTTGTTGGTTTGACAATGATTTCTTCTTTTAAACTAAAGTGTGTTTCTTTTTCATGGATTATGAGTAGTTTTCTTTATCTTTCTCCTTAAAATGATAAGTAATTAAAGTGTTAGGATTTTGAGTATTTTTCTTTATCTTTCATCTTAAAATGATAAGTAATTAAGTAATGGATAAAATGAGTAGTTTTCTTTATCTTTCTTCTTAAAATGATAAGTAATTAAGTTTTGGATGGAATTTGTGAGACTTCTTATTGGTTTGACAATGATTTCTACTTTTAAACTAAAGTGTGGTTTTGTTTTCTCCATGGATTTTAAGTAGTTTTCTTTATCTTTCTCCTTAAAATGATAAGTAATTCTACTTTTTGTTTTAATTGAGACCACAATGATTTCGACTATGATTTCTTCTTTTAAACTAAAGTGTGGTTTTGTTTTCTCCATGGATTTTGAGTAGTTTTCATGAGACTTTTTGTTGGTTTGACAATGATTTCTTCTTTTAAACTAAAGTGTGGTTTTATTTTCTCCATGGATTTTGATAGCTTTATTTATCATCGAAGTAATTAAGTTTTGGATGGAAGTTGTGGAGAGTATTGATCTTTAATGTTGGAAGTTGTGATGATAATTAAGTTTTGGACGGAAGTTGTGGAAAGTATTGATCTTCAATGCGGAAGAAGTTATGATGATTTACATCTATGCACTTCATTTACTTCGTGATTTGGCCAATCCAGTTGTTAAAACTGGTTATGAGAACATGTAAGAACCGGGCTGGTATTGTCTCAGTCAACAATTGGAAAGAATCACATGAAGGTTGTACGAATCAGAATGTAGTTCATATGATTGAATGCAAATAAATAGGGAAATTTTCATTGAAGAGTGTAGAGTTAGCGAACTTTAAAGTGACATGTTAAAGCCCCCAACTTAGTTTATTGTTATAGGTTCTGATACGAGATGTTAGCCCCCAGGTGGAGGGAATCGAGGGAACTCTAGAGTGAGAGACGCTAGTATCTTACTGCCTAGCCGATCTTCAGAACTATTCAAACTTTAAATTAGTCAATGTTCTTTATAGCATCTCCCATCTAGCCGGTCATCATAACTATTCAAACTTTAAATTAGCCAATGTTCTTTATAGCATCTCTAGTAAGGGTTAGTCGGTCTTCAGAACTATTCAAACTTTAAATTAGCCAATATTCTTTATAGCATCTCTAGTGGGTCTTCAAAACTATTCAAACTTTAAATTGCCCAATGTTCTTTATAGCATCTCTAGTAAGAGTAAAGAATATTATTGCTCATATTTGGCACAACACAATTTGCATACTTCTACAACAGAATTCCTATACTTATTACTGATTCATAACAAGAAGAAAGATATTTTCA
>JXCR01142311.1:77042-88230 GCA_002079205.1 Phalaenopsis hybrid cultivar
ATGTAACAGTTCTACAAAGAAGCCGCGAAATTTACCTGGAACATAAACATAAAAGCCAATTTTGTAACCAGTATCAATCATGTGATGTTTTGATAGATAAGCGGCTTGACCCATGTATGCTAAAATAAGAGCCGGATAGACGACCAACGTGAATGCAATCTGAAAAATTTGTAGAAAATAAGGTGGCATTTGAATCTCCGAATGAAAAAAAAAAAAAACCAGAAGAAGCACAAAAAATACCTGCATGGATAAGTATGAGAAATGGCCAAGATCAGCAAACATTGCTTCTGATCCTGCAATATGTTCCACGAAACTTAAAAGAAATCTACACCAAGATTAACAAAATCTATGGCAACTATTTTTCATTAATGAAAAAAAAACTTCAAATATGCTAATTCTGTATGCCATTATGAAAAATATAAACACTTCAAAATAACTATACTTTTAAAATAAAAAACCATCTTCATAGCCAAAAGAAAACTTCAATGAGTTAATTTCTAATGATGCAAGTGATGGGGGCCTAACCATAGGCTGGTAAATGAACCAATGCACAGAGGAATAACTCGAACTCAGCTCAATTAATATTTAGTAAATAAATAAGTTTTCGCATTTTTTAAAAGCTCAAAGTTAAATGAATCAAATTTAAGAACGGTCTAAATTATTTATTTATAATCACCAGCAAACTCGTTTAATGTTCAACAAGTAACTTATTAAATGTTATATATTAAGTTTGATGATAGGTTATTTAATTATATATTTAATAGTAACATATTATAATTTAATATCAATATACATTATAACACAATGCAATTCCTTTTTATTTCTTTATTTCAATAAAATATATTGTCAGTATTTATTTATCTAAATTTAACTCCAGAAAGCTTATTCATATCTTATTATTATCCTACACTAAATTAGATACTAAATCAAAATTTATTCAAATGTTTAGCTGTTTATATTTGTAAAATAATTTATTAATAATTTTATTTAAAAAGTCAAACACGCATTGCCAATTAGGAAGGACGGAAACCAGGTAGCTAAATTAGGAATTTTCTATAATTAGGAGCTTCCTTATTTCCAATTTCTTTATTCTGATTTATTTCCCAGTTAGCTGAATATTTAGATTATGAATATGCATTATTAAGTTAGCTAAAATAAAATATACAGAATATTTTGTACCTAAAATAGATTGTATGATTATTATTTAATGGAATGAAAGCAAAGGGAAAAAACAATCGAGCCTATTCAGGATTCAGCCTATTCACTCAAAACTTGACATGGTATCAGAGCCAATTTTTTCCCATAACCACCGATAGTCGTTGGAGGACCGTCTAGACTGCCTTCCCGCCGGCCTTCTTGCGGGAAGGGAGGAACTATTTCTTTGCCTTAATTCACCCATTTAACAAAGCCCCTCGTAACAGAAGTAGAAACGACTTCGCACTCTCCACCTTGGAATTGTTCTGATGGATCTTCGTCCGCCGCGACTGCTCCGTCCGTCTGCTCAACTGGTGAACCTGACGTGAATTGCTCGTCTGCTCGTCTAGAATCTCTCGTCTTATGCTTGACGTCTTATTATTTTTTCGCCTACATCATCTTCATTCTACTTCGTCTTCCTCTTCGACTCGGCTAGTCTCAACAGGACTCTCCTTCGTTTGAACTCCACCTGTAGCGGCTCTCTCTTACTCGGCACCTTCATCTGCATGCCAACGAGACATTACCTTTTTCATCTGCACACCTGATCTCGACTTCAGCACTTTTTGTGTGAAGATTAGGGAACAAATCATCCTCATTGTCGCCGGAAGAATCAATAGCGTTTGGATTGTATGACGGGAAGCGGATCCAACTTGTGGGCTATGATCGGTAGCATTTTGATCATGTAACTGGATCCTGCTTTCAGGCTATGATCTGTAGCATTTGGATCGTATATTGGATCCTACTTGTGAGCTATGATTGGTAGCATTTGGATTGTGTAACCGGATCCTTCTTTTGGGCTATGATCGAAAGCATTTAGATCGTGTAATTGGATGTGATTCCTTCTTGTGGCTATGATTCGAATTTCTGGACGACAACGATAAAGGATTTCTTGCATTTCTTTGCTCAAATCATATGATGGTTCAGGAGGTTGTCTCTGAGGCTTCGGCAATCTCGGCTTCGGCACCATCTGCTTTGACACTTATGGCTTGAGAATTGTTGGTCCCGACAAAGTTTATTGTTTGCAAATTGATGCTTCTTGATCAGTCAGCATCAATTTGATGGAGCATGTAAATTAGGAAGGACGTACATCAGGAAGCTAAAGTAGAAGTTTTCTATAATTAGAAGTTTTCCTATTTAAATTATTTCCAATTACTTTATTCTGATTTAATTCCCAATTAGCTGAATATATAGATTATGAATATGCATTATTAAGTTAGCTAAATAGATTATACAGAATATTTTGTACCTAAAATAGATTATAAGATTATTATTTAATGGAATGAAAGCAAAGGGAAAAGACATCGAGCCTATTCAGGATTCCACCTATTCACTCAAAACTTGAGACACATTTGAGTTTTAGCATGTTTATTAACATGTTGAAGTACTTATTCAATTATTGTAGACAAAGTACAAGCCAAATACAATTTTTCTTATAATTTAATCAAGTCAAGTATATCCATAGATGTGAAATCTTGGCAATAGTTTGAGATCGAGTTGAGCATAAACAACTTATAATATAGTCAAAGCAAAGTCCAATTCAGGATATACCTGGCTCAACTCTGGTTGGTTACAACCCTAACTTCAAAAGTGAAATACACCTAAACTTTCATATTTGCATAAAAAGCACTCAAATCTTTAATACCACATCAAAAATGGCACAATAAACACTTTTTAGAAGTAAAATACACCTACTCATGCAAATATTTAAAGCACTAAAGTGCTAAAGTAAATATGAAAGTTTAGGTGTGAGATGTGTAATACATAAGAATTGTATGTTATGCATGTAATTTCCCTTCTTTTTTTAAGGTCTGCTGAAAAGATACCTGTGATGCATAACAAGATTCCCCCCAACGACATCCAACCACCTTTCTTCGTTTTCTTCAGAAAATTGAACATATAGTATGGAGAAAGTGCCTGGAAGATGCTTGGATTCCACGTAGCAATATTGTATATGCCAAGTGCACTGATGCAAATCAGCCAGGTCAAAATGATAGGTGCAAATATGAAACTAACCCGATGAGTGCCATAATGTTGAAGTGCAAAAAGACATATTATTATAAAGCAGGTGATAGGAACCACCGCATCTGAACAAAAGAAACCATTAAGAGCCATGAGTTCGACTAATATATGATATAATTCACCAGTCATAATATAAAATAGACGGTAACAGAGAGAAATTCAGCAGCATATAAAAATAGCAAAAAAGCAATGTGAGAGAGGCGAATTGGAGATCAATTTTTCAAGTGAATGATTCGCAGGCTTCAAACAAGCCTAACTTCTTTGATGGGGACAAGAAAATGACTCCAAACAAGCTTAAAACAAGCAATTGGACATGTGGTATCAAAGTGGGACTTTAATTTGTACAAAATGGGTACAAAATAATTGATTTTAGATATGTTTTTAAGCCAGCTCACCAACAATGCCGAACTTTAAATTAAACAGATTATTAAGCAATGAAAAAATCAAGGCAAATGTCAAAAAATTAAAAGGATATTCCGATTCCAATGCCAAAAGAAAATAAGTTAAAAAAATAATCCAAAAATTCTAACTTAAATCCCAAAAAAAAAAGATGGGTTAGGCACTAAAGGACGACGAATTCAAAGGATATCAAAATAAAACTCTGACTTTACCCAAAAATCCTCTCTATTTTGCGGTCATCATGAATCAACTTCTTGAACTCAAAAAATAATTCGCAAATTATCATGTTTCCTTGGGAATTATTACATCTTCTTTGATATTTATAAAATAGTCCCTACTTTATAGTTAGATTTAAAATTTCGTTTAATTTCATTATTTTCTTTGTTAAGGCATACATTTTGGTTTTCTTCCTGCATAAAAAAAAAAAAGATACACGTGGAATTCCAAAGAAACATTAGACTAAGGGTCCGTCTGGGGCAGCTTGTGCGTTTCAGGATAAGCTGCTTATCCTGAAACGCGGCCCGCGGGCCGGCCGCAAGGTCGGCCTGCGTTTAGTGTAAAAACCCAAACACAGTTTCGGATAAGCTGGCGAAAAGCGCGAACCAAACGGTATGTCGGCATTTTGAAAACGCCGCCCGCACTTATAAGCTGCCCCAAACGAACCCTAAAAGAATCGGAAGATTTCAATGGTTAGGTTTCTTGCAAAGAAACGCTATATTACATAAGAAATTCCGCTGTTTCCATAGAATTCTACATCATTACTCTCAAGTCAATATGTTATCATTATATAATTGTATTTGTGTCAGACTGATTCCAGATCAGCAACAAAGAGAAATTAAAATTTGCATTTGAAGGACTATATGGTTAAAACTTAAGAAGTACTTGTTCTGCTATTCACTAAGAAGTTTTCTAAAACCGTAAGGAATATATATCAAGATGCAACTGAATATACCAGATTGGAAGATAGAATAAATGATCTTAAATCGAAAGAACAAACCACAAACTAAAATACTTACATTCGTGGTGCTGCTTTGACATTGAAAGTTCCAGCCCTGAAACTGCGGAGAAAACTGGAGGAAGAAACTGAGAAAGTATTAGCAAACACTCAGAGAAATTTGGCAGATTACACGGTTATCGTTTTAGAACAAGGAACATGTACCGGACATAGTTGGAGTCAGGACTCCATCTCCAATCACCATTCCAGTACCAAGCAATACTACTATAAGAAGGGCAGTATGCAAAGTTCTGCGCTTCTCCAGCCAGATTTTGATCCTAGAATTAGTTTGCCTATCTGCTGGGGGATCTATTATGTAGGTAGAAAGTTCTTCGTCTGAATCCTGCCTATTTGGCATAAGGCTCACATTTGCATGCCTGCAAATCAAAGAATAAAGAGCGAAAGTGCCACCTGCAGCGGCACAAAGATAATGAAATCGGGAAAACCGAAGCCCTAAATAAAAACAAGGATTCATCTGGCCGGTACTTACCCTCACCATTATCATCTGCTCTAAGAACTATGAAGACATACTTGAACAAAGGCACAAGCGTAAGCGTCCAGAAAACAAAGGAAAGCACGCCATAGATCTCTATATTTGTACCAGAATGCTCAATATCTTCTGCAAATGTGGTTTTGTAGACATATAGAGGAGAAATACTCAAATCACCGTACACAACTCCCAAACTCTGAAATGCGAGAAGCAAGACAGCCTTCCACGAATTCTTCTGAAACAAAAAATTGGCATTCATATATATGAGAAAGGCTTAGTTCATTCCCAAAAGACTATGAAATCCATTCATTAGAAAAAAAAAATAATCTGTATAAAAAAGATGTCCAAAGAAAATTTGAAAAATAAAAGAAAGAGAGTACTCCAGAAGCAAAATGCATCAACATAAGATAGATGCACAGCTTTAACAAAACAAGAGTTTTCAAAAAATGCTAAAATCGGATCAAACGATTTCCTAACAACAACAGCAGCTTAATTTCCATTCTGAAACCAACCTTTTGATGATCAACACTCTTTGCAGACTCGGGATCCATCGAACGAACTATAACGCCAACCAACAAATCTACACCAGAATAGCAGAAGTTGCTTACAAAATGTGATGAAACCTTCACGAAAATGAAAGAGAAAAAAGAGAGAATCAAAAATGAGCAAATCAAATTGTGACATACGAGAACTGAGAGTAAACCACATACCTTCCCCCAGATCTCTTTCAACAATGCTATGAAAGCAAATAATGACTGCAAGAAAGCAACGCCTCTCCCTCTCCGGTCCTCTGAATTCCCACAAACCAAGAAAACTCACCACCAGTTAAATATTCCCCAATTTGAAAAAGCATTCAAAAAGGGGAAGGTAAACTAATGTCGGAAGCTCAAGCTCAACCATACAGATTTCAAAGGAGAAGCAGCCACATGTAGTGGACCACTTCATCAACTTTTAAATAAGAAAAAAGAAGCCACAATTAGGTGAGAAAAAGAAGAAGTTGATGGCAGTGGCATCTAGAAACAAGAAAAAGCCGTGGCGCAGCGTCGAGATACGACACTCTCATGGATGGTATAACCCGCTAGAGACTGTATCGATCTCCCTCTACGTTCGGGCGCCCACTACAATAATTAATGAAATCAAAAATCGATTTTTTAATCATTGTGCGTGAATAATATATAATTGGCATCGAAGAAGAAGGACAAACCCATTTCTCTAATCGGTTTTCTTTTTTGTCTTTTTAGGCTGCAGAAGCATTTAGTGCTAGTAGGATTTAGTAGATTTTGATTCGTTAAATTCACTCTTTTGTTAGATTTATTAAATTTAGATTTAAAATAAATAGAAGGTAAGATTGGGCCCTTAAATTTAAAATTTTATAAATTGATAAAACTTGTGTTTTTTCTATATTTGGGTGGATTTAGTAAATTCTGCCAATTAACAGGGAGCTACCAATGGCCTCAATTGATTGGGGATAGATGATCATGGAAACAGTAAGCTAATAAAAAAGTGAAAGAAAACAAAATAATAGAGGGAAGTCATGGGACAAGGGGTTAGGACCATGTGGGAGATGCAAAAGGGAAAATGATCGGACGTGCATTGGATAGGAACAGCAAGGCATGTGGATGCATAGAAGGCTGATGACTAGGCATCAATGATTGGCAGGATTTTAGAGAAGTTTTTACTGCATGTTTGGTGGCATATTATTAATATGATTCAGCTCTGAATTTAATTTAAATCAAGTCAAGTACCATCAATATTAAATTTATTGTTCCTTTAAATCAAATTTTCTCACGTTAAGTTTTTTTCTGGTATTCGGTCTCTTTTACGATGGTAATCCAGATTTATTAAATTCAATGTGAGATGAATTTGTTCTATCGTTGCTCGTGAGTTCCTCGGCCGTATACTGGATTTGATAAATCTGAATTTATCATATTTGATAAATCATATTTAGCATAAATTTAAGTTTCAACCAAATTCCGCCTAAATCATAATAAAGAAAATTTTAATAACAAATTGATTACTTATATATATATATATATATAATNATTTTTCATGTTCAATTTTTTTATTCTGATATTCGGTCTCTTTTACGATAGTAATCCAGATTTATTAAATTCAATGTGAGATGAATTTATTCTATCATTGCTCGTGAGTTCCTCCGTCGCATACTGGATTTGATAAATCTGAATTTATCATATTTGATAAATCTTATTTAGCATAAATCTAAGTTTCAACCAAATTCCGCTTAAATCATAATAAAGAAAATTTTAATAACAAATTGATTACTTTAATATATATGAGGCCCCAGCCGCCCTCATATACCTAACTATTCAAGGATCGCTCTCACTACCGACAAACTGGCCGGAAGAAGATTTGAACGCGTGACCTAAGGGGACCTAAGACCTTCAAAGAGACTGTTCTAACAACAGGCCACAACTAACGACACACACACACACATATAAAGATTCAAACTTGTTCTTTAGGGTAACACTTAGAATTTTATTTGAAACTCTAAAGCTAGAATGCTTATATGAGGGCGTTATTGGATGACATATCTTTTAGAAATTTACAAAATAAAATAAAATCATGAGCCTACTAATTTAACACGAACAATATTTCGATGCGTAAAAGTTCAGGTTTTTACAAATTTTATTCGAGCCTTACTACTGTTTGGAGATTTGAACTAAATGTCATACGTTACAAAATGTTATATCATGGGACNAGTGAAAGTTCAGGTTCTTACAAATTTTATTCGAGCCTTACTATTGTTTGGAGATTTGAACTAAATGTCATACGTTACAAAATGTTATATCATGGGACTCACTTTCTGAGCTTTAGCTAAAAAAATGTGATACAGGATGATAGTTATTTTTTGAATTTGTTGGGGCCACGTCTGAAATTTTATCTGGCCATTGAATGATCCTCAGTTAAAAATATTGACGATGACATATGTTGTTTATGTGTGGAAAAATGTGAAATCCCCTAAGTAGAATAAAACTAAGCTCTTAAACATTGATACACCTTATGATGTAACAATTAAAATTTTATGAGAAACTTTCAAGAAAAATGTACTCGAATAAAAGTACTATTGGCATGTGTGATCACTAAAGAATTTACACCAACAAGACAAAAATGTGAAACTATTAGGTCAATGTGACAATATCTAGATAGATGAGAGTTCAGACTGTTACAAGTGGTATCAAAAGATCATAATAGCATGAAGATTGGAATTAAACACCATGCATAACAAAGTGTTGCGTCAAGGGAGTCATTTCTTAAATCTACAAGGGCACCTCTAAAATCATGTATGCATAATGTATTATTCTAGTTAAGAATACTGATAAAAAAACAATTATTCTACCGAAGTTGATCGTGAAACCATTTAGATGGAATTAAGCTTTACTCTTTAAATACTGAGTTTTTTCTGTGTGTGTGTGTAATGATTAGAATTTTATTAGATACCCAAACTCAAGCATGCTCATATAAGAGTATTATTGAGATGATCGACCTCCTAAGAAGCTACCGTAACGGGATAAATTGCCAAGCTACTATATTCAAGTGAACAGTATCATGACAAGTGAGAGTTTGAGCAATTACAAACACCAAGCACAATCAACAGTACTTCCCTTTTGTTTACTAAGAAAATTCAACAAAGCTTCAAAATTGCCACCACAAGTTTTTCATCCCTCTAAGAAACCAAAAAAGACCAAAAAATATTTTGGTTTGATATAATAGATTGAATACAATAAACAAAATCCTCCATAACAGGGCAAATGATCTTCCATAAATTATAAAGCAAGCAGAATGGCCTTTCGTAAACATCCTACGCTTTCATGCAAGACATCTAAATATTGATTCAATACAATATAAACTCTATTTTTATTTTAGAGCTACGCGTTGACAAATGATTATAATAAGCACAAATCATTAGTATAGATATGTTTAGTTTCATCATAAATTTACACGTCTGACGACCAATCGCCATTAATTTAACTTCACAAATTTCACCATCATTGCTTAGCATTGCAACACCCCACCACAAAAAGAAAAAACTTCAAATGTGTTATTTATTTACTTATCATTTATATTTTTATTTGAATTGTATAATATCAATTTCACAAATAATTCGAAAACAAATTAATTTCACTTGACGCATGAAAATACGTACTTCACTTGTAAAAATTAATAATGATGATATTTGTGATGTGATGTAAAATTATTGAGTGCTATAAATATAAATATACACGTTAGATGTTAGATATATAAATGCATAAGAGCTGTGTGCTATGCATATAAATGGAGAAATTATTGCATACGGATACCGCATGCATCTCTGATCGGTGATCTACGGTCGGGATTATTTCCGTTAAAAAAAAAAAATTAGGTGGGGCCCATCGAAATACATCAGAACCGTACGGTCCGGGTCGAACACCGCACGCAAGCTGCGTGCAATGTCCGATCCGTATGGAATAATATTTCATATAAATGTCCACTGTTTTTATAAATCACTTGCCCCAAGCACTCTCTTTCGTTCATTTTTAAAATTCTCAATCAAATATCAAAGACCATTAAAATAACCGAACCCATATTTTTCATTTTTATCAAATTCACATGTAAATGTATGGAGATCAAAAAATTGTCTAGATGCTTGATTTGTATCCCTTATTTTAAATCAAACGTGGCATGCACACTGTCATACTTAAAAAATAATTTAACTGCTATTTTAATTCATCACGGTTATGCTGCTAACAAAAAATTTAAGATATCAAAGATGTGGTGTGACTTGTCCTTTACGTTATTGGATTTTGTAGATTGAGTTCAATTCATTGAGAATTGCTTTTAATAATTTCTAACGATTAGAAAATGATAAAATCAGAATTACTTAAAATTATGTTTAATTTTATAATCAACGCATTGTTTGTTGATGATTATAAAATTAAATTGCTTTCCATAATTATTATAATAATATTTGCTTTGGTTAATCAAAGCAATGCTTAACAGAGAGAATAATAGTGGTGAACAATACTCGGTCGTGATCAATCATGTTTTATTCATAAAATGATTCTCTTATTTATAGAGAAGAAGTTATATAAAGATAATATTACAGTTTTGCCCCCACTTTAAAGGGGTTTGTACAAGAATATTTATGGTATTTTATATGTACGAGCTTATCGTTCAGCTGCTCTCTAGCTCGTCTGATTAAGCTTAATTGGCTTCGGATCGGAAAGATCAGCTCGCTCGTCTGACATTCGCTTGGTCGACTGATCTTGGTCGATTTGGGTCGGTCGATTGATCTGGCTTGATTATTAATTCTTGATCTCAAATAAGGAGCCTTTGGGCATCTCTAGGATAGAGATACTAGAGGACTGATTTTTACTCTAGATATGCACTTTTGTGATATTTGACTTGAATACTTTTTTGTCTCATTTCGAACTTAGTGGCTTGTTCTAGTGCCCTCTAGTAGTCTTTCGTCTGTCTCTAGTGGGTCTCATAATTTTCTGTCAGTGGGTTCTCTTTTGTTGTATTCTTTCCTTCTGGACAATTAGATCTCCTCAGAATCAGTGTTGGAATATTTTTTTATGTACATATTTTAGTTCTCTGATTCTCCTAATTTTTTAAATCGATGCGGTGAGAATAAGAAAATTAAAAGCAAAATTATATTTCATTTAGTGTTTAAGTAATGGATTAATAATTGAACTCACTTAATTTTTTCACCTATAATTATAATAAATAAAACATGATGAGAATCCTTTTATTCAGTATTTGCTTCGTGCTCCTCTCATTTGAGTCAGTGAGCATCTTGAGTTGTGATAGATAGGGCTGTCAAAAAAGCTCGTTGTTCGCGAACAGTTCGTGTTCGGTTCGTCAATGAGTTCGTGTTCGATTTGTTCGATAAGTAGACGAGAAGAACATGAATAAATTTTTTTCGTTCGGTTAGTTAAATGAACCAAACACGAACAGTGATGCGTTCGTTCGTGTTCGAATCGTTATTGTTCGAAATATAAAATAATTTAAAATAATTATATATAAAAAATTTATGATATTCAAAAAATTAAATTTTATAAATTATAATATATAGTAAAATAATAATAATA
>JXCR01142311.1:88670-122476 GCA_002079205.1 Phalaenopsis hybrid cultivar
AAAGGGTGTGGGTAGGTGACATTACACATTACTCTTTTTTCTTCTAACTTCTCATTTTTTCTTAACTTTCTTTTTATGCTCTTTTGCTTGATGGCTCTTTAGTCTCTAAAGGACATCGGGTCGTTCATATCAAATAATTGATAATAGATAACTCTGAGGAAGCTGGATCGACTGCAATAAACCTATTTCTTTGATTTGACCATTAAGCTTTGGGCACTAGCGAGAAATACTGAGCAACCACTTTGTATGGTGGTAACCTCATCCTCTATAAGGGTCAATTTTTTTTTATTTTGTGACTGCCTTTTTATCAAAAGTTATGGACCATCTTCACCCATTATGGTGTAATTATCACATAGATAATGCCTAACTCTAAAGAAACTATCACAAACTTTATAATTTCCTGTAGCCAATCGGCTTTCCATGGACGATCAAGCTTTCAGCTACTTATTCATTCTTGTTTTATCTGAATGGATTTATTCAAATTTTCACTGTTAGTGAATTCTAGCTGGGCTCTTCTCCTTGGAGGTGGTACATCTAGACTTTCTCATACGTGGGCACTTCAGTAAAGGTAAAGAAGAAAGTACCAGAGAGTGTTGATGGAGGCTAGAGACATTGAGAAGTGCTAGCTGTCAGCACATCAATATCTTGATGGAATAATTGTCATTCAACCCGTAGCTTTTAGTCTAATGATTGAGGAGAACTGAAAAATCTCTAACACTCAAGAGGCCTGAGAGGGAGGCAATGGTAACCACTTGAGCCACCAATAAGAAGTTTTGCACAGTTGCTCTCATTGAAGTTGGTCACCCAAGAGGTCTTGCCTGATACTGCTGGAGTTGTGGGTCGATTGAAACCCATGTTGTTTTCTGTTGGGGGACAATATGAAGGTGAAAAAAAATTTTATTGTAGCTATTTCAGATTCACTTATTACTTTTCAATTGACTGATATTGACAAGCTAATTCTCATTGAGAGGACAACATCTTCAATGCATGTCAAGTGTTATATGTTGATTACAGGTCTGTTGGGCATGCAACGACAAGTGGTTGAGAGGATGGCTCACCAGGTAAAGTCATGTCATCACAAGGAGGCATCGAGAGAAAAAAAAAGAAGCAACATATGTTTGACTGCTCTGACATTCATCCACTTATCAGTTAGGGATGAAGCAATTCACCCTTCTTCAGTTAGTTTAACTNATCTGAACTTTAGCTAAAACAATGTGGTACAGGATGATAGTTATTTTTTGTATTTGTTGGGGCCACCTCTGAAATTTTATCTGGTCATTGAATGATCCTGAGTTAAAAATATCGACGATGATATATGTTGCTTATGTGTGGAAAAATGTGAAATCCCCTAAGTAGAATGAAACTAAGCTCTTAAGCATTGTTACACCTTATGATGTAACAAAAACATACTCAAATAAAAGTACTATTGGCATGTGTGATCACTTAAGAATTTACACCAACAAGACAAAAATGTGAAACTATTAGGTCAACGTGACAATATCTAGATAGATGAGAGTTCAGACTATTACAAGTTGTATCAAAGGATCATAATAGCATGAAGATTGGAATTAAGCACCATGCATAACAAAGTGTTGCGTCAAGAGAGACACTTCTTGAATCTACAAGGGCACCTCTAAAATCATATATGCATGATGGATTATTCTAGTTAAGAATACTGATAAAAAAAACAATTATTCTACCGAAGTTGATCGTGAAACCATTTAGATGGAATTAAGCTGTACTCTTTAAATATTGAGTTTTTGTGTGTGTGTGTGTGTGTGTGTGTGTAATGATTAGAATTTTATTAGATACCCAAACTCAAGCATGCTCATATAAGAGTATTATTGAGATGATCGACCTCCTAAGAAGCTACCGTAATGGGATAAATTGCCAGGCTATTAAATTCAAGTGAATCGTATCATGACAAGTGAGAGTTTGAACAATTACAAACACCAAGCACTATCAATAGTACTTCCCTTTGTTTACTAAGAAAAATCAACAAAGCTTCAAAATTGCCACCACAAGTTTTTCATCCCTCTAAGAAAGCAAAAAAGACCAAAAAAATATTTTGGCTTGATATAATAGATTGAACACAATAAACAAAACCCTCCATAACAGGCCAAATGATCTTCCATAAATTATAAAGCAAGTAGAATGACCTTTCGTAAACATCCTACGCTTTCATGTAATACATCTAAATATTGATTCAATACAATATAAAATATATTTTAATTTTAGAGCTACGCGTTGACAAATGATTATAATAAGCACAAATCATTATTATAGATATGTTTAGTTTCATCATAAATTACACGTCTAACAACAAATCGCCATTAATTTAACCTCATAAATTTCACCATCATTGCTTAGCATTGCAACACCCCACAAAAGAAAAAAAAAAAAACTTTAGATGTGCTATTTATTAACTTATCTTTTATTTTTTTATTTTGAATTGTATAATATAAATTTCACAAATAATTCCAAAACAAATTAATTCACTTGACGCATGAAAATGCGTACATCACTTGTAAAAATGAATAATGATGATATTTGTGATGTGATGTAAAATTATTGAGTGCTATAAATATAAATATAAACATTTAGATATTAGATATATAAATGCATAAGAGTTGTGTGCTATGCATATAAATGCGCACTGTTTTTATAAATCACTTGCCCCCAAGCACTCTCTTTCGTTCATTTTTAAAATTCTCGATCAAATATCAATGACCATTAAAAAAGCCGAACCCATACTGTTCATTTTTATCAAATTCACATGTAAATGTATGGAGATCAAATCGATGTTTGATTTGTAAATAACAATATTTCTTATCATTTATCCCTTATTTTAAATCAAACGTGGCATGCACACTGTCATACTTAAAAAATAATTTAATTGCTATTTTAATTCATCACGGTTATGCTAACAAAAAATTTAAGATATCAAAGATGTGGTGTGACTTGTCCTTTACGTTATTGAATTTTGTAAATTAAGTTCGATTCATAGAGAATTGCTTTTAATAATTTTTAACGATTAGAAAATTATAAAATCCGAATTACTTCAAATTAGTTTAATTTTATAATCGACGCATTGTTTGTCGATGATTATAAAATTAAATTGCTTTCCATAATTATTATAATAATATTTGCTTTGGTTAATCAAAGCAATACTNCCGACGCATTGCTTGTCGATGATTATAAAATTAAATTGCTTTCCATAATTATTACAATAATATTTGCTTTGGTTAATCAAAGCAATACTTAACAGAGAGGATAATAGTAGTGAATAATACTCCGTCGTGATCGATCATGTTTTATCCATAAAACGATTCTCCTATTTATAGAGAAGAAGTTATATAAAGATAATATTACACTTTTGCCCCCACTTTAAAGGGGTTTGTATTAGAATATTTATGATATTTTATATGTATGAGCTTATCGTTCAGCTGCTTTCTAGCTCGTCTGATTAAGCTTAATTGGCTTCGGGTCGGAAAGATCAGCTCGCTCGTCTGACATTCGCTTGGTCGGCTGACCTTGGTCGATTTGGGTCGGCCGATTGATCTGCCCTGATTATTAATTCATGATCTCAAATAAGGAGCCTTTGGACATCTTTAGGATAGAGATACNTTTATCGTTCAGCTGCTCTCTAGCTCGTCCGATTAAGCTTAATTGGCTTCGGGTCGGAAAGATCAGCTCGCTCGTCTGACGTTCGCTTGGTCGGCTGATCTTGGTCGATTTGGGTCGGCTGATTGATCTGCCCTGATTATTAATTCATGATCTCAAATAAGGAGCCTTTGGACATCTTTAGGATAGAGATACTAGAGGACTGATTTTTCCTCTGGATCTGCACTTTTTTGATATTTGGCTTGAATACTTTTTTGTCTCATTTCAAACTTATGGCTTGTTCTGGTGCCCTCTAGTAATCTTTCGTCTGTCTCAAGGTTCAGTCAGCTTTGACTTTGTTGGCTTGGCCCAGGCAGCTTCTCGGTTGGATTAGTGGGTCTCATGATTTTTTCTCTGTGGGTTCTCTTTTGTTGTATTCTTTCCTTCTGGACCATTAAAATCTCCTCAAAATTAGTGTTGGAATATTTTTATGTACATATTTTAGTTCTCTGATTCTTCTAATTTTTTTAAATCGATGCGGTGAGAATAAGAGAATTAAAAGCAAAATTAGATTTCATTTAGTGTTTAAGTAATGGCTTAATAATTAGACTCCCTTAATTTTTTCACCTATAATTATAATAGATAAAACATGATGAGAATCCTTTTATTCAGTATTTGCTTCGTGCTCCTCTCATTTGAGTCGGTGAGCATCTTGGTGTTTTGATAGAGCACGTCTCAAAGCCATGCAGTGACATCCCTAACAAAGATCTGGTTCGTGTCGCCTTCAAAAAATCGATAGGCTAGGACCACCCTGGAGGTGAAAGGAAGAAAAAATTCATCATTTAAAGGAGAAAACCGATTGCAATCTCAGTGCTAGATTAGGTGGAATAGTCTGATTTGTTTCTTAGTAAAATGCGGAGGAATGTTCAGCCAACTAGCTTGACCATTGCTCTGATAGACCAACCCGTTACTACAGCACAGTACCTATCAATCACATAGATTGCACAAGAGGCTAATGATACTCTATCATCCAATGGTCCAGTGATTGTCAATTACAATCTTTGAACTGTATTGGATTGGCTCCGAATTATAAGGAGTCTCAGTTTTATTTGTTGGATTTTGATTTTTTTTATTAATTCCTTTTTCCTTACATTGTATCANGTCTTTCGTCTGTCTCAAGGTTCAGTCAACTTTAACTTTGTTGGCTTGGCCAAGGCAGCTTCTCGGTTGGACTAGTGGGTCTCATGATTTTTTCTCTGTGAGTTCTCTTTTGTTGTATTCTTTCCTTCTGGACCATTAAAATCTCCTCAAAATTAGTGTTGGAATATTTTTATGTGCATATTTTAGTTCTCTGATTCTTCTAATTTTTTAAATCGATGCGATGAGAATAAGAAAATTAAAAGCAAAATTAGATTTTATTTAGTGTTTAAGTAATGGCTTAATAATTGGACTCCCTTAATTTTTTCACCTATAATTATAATAAATAAAACATGATGAGAATCCTTTTATTCAGTATTTGCTTCGTGCTCCTCTCATTTGAATCGGTGAGCATCTTGGTGTTGTGATATAGCATGTATCAAAGCCCTGCAGTGACATCCCTAACAAAGATCTGATTTGTGTCGCCTTCAAAAAATCGATAGGCTAGGACCACTTTGAAGGTGAAAGGAATAAAAAATTCATCATTTAAAAGAGAAAACCGGTTGCAATCTCAGTGCTAGATTAGGTGGGATAGTTGGATTTGTTTCTTGGTAAGAAACGGAAGAATGTTCAGCCAACTAGCTTGACCATTACTCTGATAGACCAACCCTTTACTACAGCACGGTACATATCGATCACACAGATTGCACAAGAGGCTAATGATACTCTATCGTCCCATGGTCCAATGATTGTCAATTACGTTCTTTGAACTGGATTGGATTGGCTCCGAACTATAAGGAGTCTCAGTTTTATTTGTTGGATTTTGATTTTTTTTAATTAATTCCTCTTTCCTTACATTGTATCATGGTGCATATGAGTCGTCGTTGAGATTTCTAGGTGAGGATCTTGCCCTAGCAGACATTATTGATAATCCAACTGAGGTGCTAGTAGTAGCGGAAAATGCACCAGACAAGGGTGGTATACTCTCGGGTGAGGATGACGGAGTATACTATCCGAACAATCCTCTTGAGCCCCATGATTGCTAGCTCAGATTGCTAGCTCTTCACATGAACAAGATCAATACCCCTTTGCTCAGTTTGTAGGGATTTTGCGAGGCATTGATGTTCCTAGATTATTAGCTCATGCAGAGAAAGTAGAGAAAATGGAGGAGGTAGTGGTCACTCTTCATTAGGAACTGTCGGACATCCAGAAGATATCCCGATACTCCGGGCTTTAGTCGAGACAGACCAAATGAATCAGTTTAGGTATGGGAGGGGAGAATTTTGTATAAGAGACTACTTCAGCTAGCATATGTCTCAGCTGAAGCGAAGATTGCCCTCATTGTAAAGATTTTTATCTCATACTAGTTTCCAAGTTATTTTTTATAATTATAAGGTCATTTCTAGATATTATTTTTCCATCACATTTTTTTTTGTCAATGTGATACTTTTGTCATCACATTTTGGAAACTACTATAGAATGTAATTCTAACTCCTGAGCGATGGCTCATCTTATTTTGTCTCCCAATATGTAAAGGGTGTGGGTAGGTGACATTACACATTACTCTTTTTTCTTCTAACTTCTCATTTTNATAGAGCACGTATCAAAGCCCTGCAGTGACATCCCTAACAAAGATCTGGTTTGTGTCGCCTTCAAAAATCGATAGGCTAGGACCACCCTGAAGGTGAAAGGAAGAAAAAATTCATCATTTAAAAGAGAAAATCGGTTGCAATCTCAGTGCTAGATTAGGTGGGATAGTTGGATTTGTTTCTTGGTAAAAAGCGGAGGAATGTTCAGCCAACTAGCTTGATCATTGCTCTGATAGACCAACCCTTTACTACATCACGGTACATATCCATCACACAGATTGCACAAGAGGCTAATGATACTCTCTCGTCCCATGGTCCGGTGATTGTCAATTACATTCTTTGAACTGGATTGGATTGGCTCCGAACTATAAGGAGTCTCAGTTTTATTTGTTGGATTTTGATTTTTTTTATTAATTCCTTTTTCCTTACATTGTATCATGGTGCAGATGACTCGTTGTTGAGATTTCTAGGTGAGGATCTGGCCCAGCAGGCATTAGTGATAATCCAACTGAGGTGCCATTAGTAGCGGAAAAAGCACCAGATAAGGGTGGTATACTCTCGAGTGAGGATGACAGAGTATACTATCCAAACAATCCTCTTGAGCCCCATGAAAGAGCAGCTAATGGACGTCGAGCATCACTCAGATTGCTAGCTCTTCACATGAACAAGATCAATACCCCTTTGCTCAGTCTGTAGGGATTTTGCGAGGCGCTGATGTTCCTAGGTTATTAGCTCATGCAAAGAAAGTGGAGAAAATGGAAGAGGTGGTGGTCACTCTTCATTAGGAACTGTCGCACATCCAGAAGAGATCCCGATACTCCGGGCTTTAGTCGAGACAGATCAAATGAATCAATTTAGGTATGGGAGGGGAGTATTTTGTATAAGAGACTGATTCAACTAGCGTATGTCTCAGGTGAAGTGAAGATTGCCCTCCTTGTAAAGATTTTTATCTCATTCTAGTTTCCAAGTTATTTTTTATAATTATAAGGTCATTTCTAGATAATTTTTTTTTCCATCACATTTTTTGTGTTAATGTGATACTTTTGTCATCACATTTTGGAAACTACTATAGAATGTAATTTTAACCCCTGAGTGATGGTTCATCTTATTTCATTTCCCAATATGCAAAGGGTGTGGGTAGGTGACATTACACATTACTCTTTTTTCTTCTAGCTTCTCATTTTTTCTTAACTTTCTTTTTATGCTCTTTTGCTTGATGGCTCTTTAGTCTCTAAAGGACATCGGGTCGTTCATATGAAATAATTGATAATAGATAACTCTGAGGAAGCTAGATCGACTGCAATAAACCTATTTCTTTGATTTGACCATTAAGCTATGGGCACTAGCGAGAAATACTGAGCAACCACTTTGTATGGTGGTAACCTCATCTTCTATAAGGGTCAATTTTTTTTTTATCATGTGACTGCCTTTTTATCAAAAGTTATGGACCATCTTCACCCATTATGGTGTAATTATCGCATAGATAATACCTAACTCCAAAGAAACTATCACAAACTTTATAATTTTCTGTACCCAATTGGGTTTTCCATGGACGATCAAGCTTTCAGCTACTTATTCTCATTCTTGTTTTGTCTGAATGGATTTATTCAAATTTTCACTATTAGTGAATTCTAGCTGGGCTCTTCTCCTTGGAGGTGATACATTTAGACTTTCTCATACATGGGCACTTCGGTAAAGGTAAAGAAGAAAGTACCAGAGAGTGTTGATGGAGGCTAGAGACATTGAGAAGTGTTAGCTGTCAAAACATCAATATCTTGATCGAATAATTGTCATTAAACCCGTAGCTTTTAGTCCAATGATTGAGGAGAATTGAAAAATCTCTAACACTCAAGAGGCCTGAGAGGGAGGCAACGATCACCACTTGAGCGACCAATAAGAAGTTTTGTGCAGTTGCTCTCATTGAAGCTGGTCACCCAAGAGGTCTTGCCTGATACTGCTGGAGTTGTGGGTCGATTGAAACCCATGTTGTTTTCTGTTGGAGGAGAATATGAAGGTGCAAAAAAAATTATTATACCTATTTCTTATTCGCTTATTACTTTTCAATTGACTACTATCGACAAGCTAATTCTCATTGAGAGGACAACATCTTCAATGCATGTCAAGTGTTATATGTTGATTACAAGTCTGTTGGGCATGCAACGACAAGTGGTTGAGAGGATGGCTAACCAGGTAAAGTCATGCCATCACAAGGAGGCATCGAGAGAAAAAAAAGAAGAAGCAACATATGTCACACCTCGGTTGACTGCTCTGGTATTCATCCACCTATCAGTTAGGGATGAAGCAATTCACCCTTCTTCAATTAGTTTGACTAGATCTGCCAAATAGCAGATCAAGACCAACAATCAAAGCAGGGAGTATCATTATGCGAGTAAAGTGCCTGCGACTGATTCGAGTGCTTGTCTCTTCTCTCATATCATAAAAATTGAATTGGATCATCCTTCAAGTGGAGTACATTGTAGGAAGCAAAGTCAAAGGTCGGTAGAAGCTTGAATGGTAGGTTTGCGTGGATTGATTTCTATAATGATTGATATTGGTGGTGTCTTTCTATCCTCTGACGTTAGCCGGTGTCATTTTTTTCTATCTACAAGATACCCTTCTATATTACCAAGTGTGTGATAAGCGACAAAAAATTACAATTTGATGGCTTGGAAGCTTCTCATTTATAGTTGATCTTTTTTTTGTAGGAGCATTAATAATTCTTGGAGATGAAGCAAAAGTTGTCAACCAAAAAAAGGATGAAGGCAACTAAAGTAGAGGTACTCAAGCTATGAAAATTGCCATCACTACCGAAGGAGAGAACTGAGCCATGAAGGATAAGAATGAAACAATGAAGATGTTTGATGAGTTTTTTGTCAATCTTCTTCCACCAAATGCAGATGGCTTTCTTGTTTGGAAGTTCAAGGATGGGGCTGCCTTCGGTGTTGGTGGTATGTTGAAGGTTAAATTGGTCTCCCTAGAGTGGATTGAAATTGAGAATTTTCCATATTTTCGAATTAGAAGGAAGAGGAGAAAGAGAGTTTTGGTGATGATGGTGGGTCATTGAACGTAAGACATGCTCTCGGGTTCTTCTGTATCTTGTAATAAAAATTATTTTTAACACTTATAAAAGGTTAGAAAATTTTATAAATTTTCAATTATGAATGAAAATAAGGTTTTTTTTGTCATCTCACTTTCATTTGTTACACAATTTGCTGTGATTATTTATAGGTCAACAATTTAAAGAATATTTTTGGTCAGTTTATTAAGTTATCATCTGGCTTAAGTCTTACACTTCCCATGCCTCAATCACTTAATTATTTCATTGACTTGGATGGGCCACACCTTACACATGATGTATCAAGTGGATCTTGTCACAGTATTCATATGTGCAACCGTCTAGACTTTTTGGGGTGATTTGTATGCTACCCACTACGAATGTTATCGCTAATGGGTAGGGAATCTCACTGTTATGCTTGACCTATTCCGATCTACAAGACAATGGTTCTTATGTTGTATGAGTTTTGTTGGTCAGAGCTTGTGTGATTTATTTATCAGACATTTTTATCATTATCAGTTATTTAGAAAAGTTTACTGATTAGGCGTTGCCCATCACTGTAGATTTTACAGCTCAGATGGAACCATCACCGGTGGATCAGTTTGAGTTCCTCAAGTGTCTATCATGTTTTGGCAATCCCTTACATGAATTTCTTGAAACTTTTGAGTTTCGGTCAAATTTTGATGATCCTTTACATGAACTTCTATATTTCCACCGAGTGTCGAACAAATTTTGAAAGTCATTTACATGAAGCTCTTGAGTTTTCCAGGTGTCAATCAAATGTGGTATGGAATTTATATTTAGAAAAAATTTACATATTATTATTATGAAATTGATAATAAACTACAAAGGTAGAAATTATATCACATTTTTAAGGCTTAGTTTCTGTACCTTACAATAGTCGAATCTTTTCTGTGGGAGACAGATGGAACACTCTACTTTGGAAGAAATGGGATTGGAGTTATTTTCCTCACCTAATATATGGTTTTTGGTCATCCCCAACAACTCAGCTAGTTGGCCACTATAGGCGTAAAACATATCAGAAAGGTCCTTCCTTCATCACTTGAGCTAGGGAGGCATGGGCAATCACGGGTTTCTGGTCCTATACTTTCAACATCTTCTTTTAGAAGTATGCGATGAATGAGTAAAAGCTCTTGCTTTATCCATGATAGATATGTAGGAGGGTCAACAAGTTATTCCAAGGCTAATAGGCGTTAACAAACTACATCATAAAGTATACTTGAAATTAATGAAAAAAGTGATTATTCTTGACAGTAATACATTGAACCGCCTAAGGGCCAACTCTATCTGGATTATAAAAAAGAGAAAACATTTTAACATGTTAGTGATTTTCAGCAAACGTAAGGCCAACTAAAATGAAGTTATATGGTAGTTTAGATTGATCCGCCCATTGTAGGATTCTCATGATGGGATTTTGAATTGCTCTAATGGTTCAACCTTAGAGATTTGTTGAAAGAATGTATTATTTAACCGCCATGCACCTTAGAATGCCTGAACTAATTTCACTCGATCAGTTTCAACCCAGTAGTATCATAATACTTGGAGTTACCTTCTCTTTTCAAAGTTAGGGGGACTCTTTTGTTGTTGGACCCTAACCATTCATCTCGAGGCTATTGTTTCCTTCCTCGGATTCAGCATGCTTCAAATTACATCCAACATTTAATCCTTTAACTCCTAGATCTGCTGGACTACAAACTCTCGGTACACTCCATGTTGTCAATGTCATGTTATGGGTTTCTTCTCCTTAGGTTGCTTCTCTTCTTGTTTGTTCATGATCCATTCTCATCATACCTTTTAGAAAGTTAAATTTTGATTTGTCCGTGAATCACACATAAGGAATAGAGCAATAGAAACGAGTGAGAGAGACAGAGAGAGAGAGTGAGGAAGAAATATTATTTAATTGTAGTCCATCACGATCCATCATGTCTTATTCATAAAATGAATTCCCTATTTATAGAGAAGATGAAACATAATGATGATTTTACATTTTCCCCCTACTTTAAAATGGTCTGTAATAAGGTATTTTTATATTTTACATATATGAGCATTTTATCTGGTTGTTTATTAGCTCGGCTGGCTAAGCTTAGTTGGTTTCATGTTAGCAAGATTTGCTCGGTCGGTTGACATCAGCTATTCAATTGAGCTTAGTTGATATGGATCAGCTGTTGATATGGACCAACTATTGATCTTAGCTTTTGATGAGGAGCTTCTGGGTGTCTCAGGAATGGTTGTTGATACCATGGAACTGTTTTTTTCCATGGATGGTCTCTCTTGTTATAGCTGACTTGGATACTTCTTTTTTTTTTCATTTTTACTGAGCACCTTAATCTAGAGTCCTCTGGTCATCTTTCATTCATCTTGTGGTTTAGTTTGCTCTATTGTTATTAGCTTGGGTTGGACAACTTCACTCAGTCAAACAAATGGACCTCATGATCCTTTGTCAGTGGACCCTCTCTCACAATCTTCTTTCCTTCTAGCCATAATATCTCCTTAGAATCAGTGCTGACGCATTTTTTATGTACAGATCTATTAAATTATAATAATTAATTTTTTTCTCAACATATGTTTGATTATACAAGAATCTTATGAAATACTTATAATTTAAAAAAAATAGATTAAATTTTAAATTATTCAAACTCCAATTTCATTAAAATTATAATTAAAAAAAAATATTGTAATAAATACAATCCTAATAATATCAAAGTGGGTCTATTGAAATTCTAAAGAGCTCAAATCAAGCAATGTATGATACTATTTGAGAGATCAAATTCTAAAATAAGCATCTTGATCAAGAAAATATAACAAATCTGAGGCCCTTTTATTGCAATGTAATTTAGACATAAAATGCATGAAGAATCATCTATGATTAAGTTAGTGTTTGAAGGTTTTGGCTAAAATTGTCCAAATGAAACTCAAGAAAATTATTAATAAACATCATTATTCACATGAAAGATAGTATTAGACCTATACCTTGAATAGGTTTTGCATATAGTTCTACTTAACAATCATCACCTAACTACAATCAACCGATTATTATCAAGTTGACAAAATCATCAACTTTCATCACTCAATCATTGTCTTTCAACTATTGTTGACTTACCACCAACACTCATTGTTGTCATTTGATTAACATCACCCAATCATAATAGCCTGATTGTCTTCGTTGGAGTTAGGTTGCCCATTTGCCATAGACTGGCAGTCATTATTTGACTATCATTATTCAATCGTCATTATATTGACAACCATCTTCTGTTCATAATCATCTACAACAACATTAAAACTTATCAAAAACCAATTTTTAAACATCATCACAAATCATTGCTTCTATAATATTCTCTACTAAATTCATAGGAGGTCATGCTAGCAATATTATTTAATCTTGCTCTCCACAATTTAAGGGAAAAATAGACTTTTACAATCTTTATTTATATATTACATTATTTCATTTAGGGTAGTCCTTAGTATTATCCTATTCTTAAATTTCTCATACAAGACTCTAATGTCTATTACAAACTTTTATTATTCGTATGTACATGAATCTTTAAGGAAAACTAAGCCAAGAAAATTTTTTGTTCTATATTTATAACTTTTTATCAAAAAATAATAACCAACGTCAACTCTTAAAATAAAAAAATATTTTAGTAAACAATTAATTAATTAGCCAATAAAAAAATGAATACCAAACTTTTGTGTGTTAAAAAATTTACAGAATTAGGGAGAAGTTTGTATCATAACCTTGCATGAAGCTCTCACACACAAAAAAAGAACAAAAAGATAAATGGAAAGAGCATAATAGACAAAAAAAAATTACTTCAAAAAATCATAAAAAAAAAGGTTATGTGTCCTTTTAAAAAATAACTAAGTAAATTTATTGATTAAGATTTTAAAGATCGACTTAATTTGGGATAATGGGTATTAGAATCTAAAATTATAAATTAACTTACTATAGATGTTGTCGAGAATATTGAAGAAACATAAAATGGTAATTGTAGCAGTCCAAGAATGTCAGTCAGACATTGGTGATAGAACAATTACATTAGAACTTTAATAGAGTGATAATAGTTATTGAACAAAGATGGATATGTGCCAATGGTCATACAAAAACAATCAAATAATAGTGATTGGGCATTGACAGATGGACAACAAGAAATGGGCAAAAATAAATAAATAAATAAAATAAAAAATGATTACAACAATCTGGCTGTAGATGTTATTGGTGATGGTCATTGGCATTGAACTTTGATAGATCTCGGAAGTTTCTTAAATCTCAAAGCACTCATCTTTTATAGTCTAGGTTCCTCTTATAAGAAAATGAATGTTTTTTTTAATTATTATGAGTATCATTTTAATTTTTTTACCTAAACTTCTAAATACTCTATTAGTGTTATAAATTGATATTAAATTGATGCAACAAATAATGAAATAAGAAAAAAAGAAACAATACATAAATTTTACGTGGAAAGCCCAAGATGGAAAAAAAACCCGAGTAGAGGAGGAGAATTCACTATATCAAATAAGAGATTACAAGTGGAGTGTATTTTCCACAGAACATAAGAGAGGTATTTTTAATTTTGCCAATACCCCTTTAAAGAAAATAATTAAAAGATTATGAATAAAACAATATCACATGAATTGTAATCTAAAGGCTATAATAAGCTTGTTCTAATAGTCAAAACCTTCAATCTATGTTCTCACAGTTTCCTTTTGAAGCCAAAATCCATTTGGTCATAATTTTCTTATGAGATGAAGTGGGACCCAATATTTTTTGGGTCATAAATTTAGAAGTCTCTACATTGACACGAATTTTCAAAGAAAGTAAGGAATAAAATTTTCTCCACCTCTTCCACAAAGCTCTAATAATCAGAAATGAATACCAACCAAGTTTCAGCAATGCTCAAACTTGACTGTTGGAAGTGCTTTAATCCTCATATCTGCAAGATTATCATGGTTATTGATTTTGGTCACAACAAAATTACAATGAGTGATAAATTTACAAACAAAGATTTAACGAACATCAATGTGCTTAATTCTCTCATGAAACATTTGATCTTTATTGAGATAAATAACACTCTAACTATTACACATCAGTGTGGTTATTTTCAAATCTTCACTAAGCTCTTTAAATAGACCTTACAACTAGAGATCATCTTTGTAAGCTTCAGAAATTATTATGTACTTAGCTTCAGTTGAAGTTAGTTTCACTATTGTCTATAAAGTAGCCTTCCAATTAATCATACAACCACCAATAGTAAACACATATCCTGTAAGTGATCTCTTTCTGTCAAGATCTCTAGGAACACCTAAATCTACATAGCCAAGGACTCTATCTGTTGTCCTCCCAAACTGCAAACAAACATCTTTTGTTCCACAAAGGTACATGAGGATCCACTGAATGGTTTTCCAATATTCTTTACCCAAATTACTTATATATATAATAATTGAACTGATTGCATATGATAAATTTAGACAAAAACATACCATAACATACACGGAGGTCCTATTGCATTTGAATATGGAACTCAAGACATATTCAATATAATTGTAAGATTGTGAACATAAAACCGATGAAAGTATGAAATGTGCAACTCATGGAGTACTAAATGGCTTGGCATTTAGTATATTAAATCTATTTAATACTTATTCAGTTTATCTTTTCTGAATTAGAAATAAATTACCTAAATTTTCATCTCTCTGAATCTCCGTGCAAAGTATTTTCTTTACAGTTCAAAATTTTTCATTTTTAGACTCACTGCCAAGTGCTTGGTATCTTCTTTATCCTTAGCAACTATCAAAATATCATCGACATATTAGACCAAGTAGATAAATAATCCATTACTATTTTTCTTACAATAATCAAAACTATCTTAACTACTTCTCTTAAATTTATGAGTGATCATAAATGAATTAAACTTTTTATACCACTACTTATGAGACTGTTTCAAACTGTAAAGAGATTTCTTCAATAAAAAAATATGTTCTTTTTTTTTTCTATAGCCATGAAACCCTCAAGCTGCTTCATATAAATGTCTTCTTCAAGCTCGACATGAAAAAATGCAGCCTTCATGTCTAATTTCTCCAACTAAAGATCATACTTAGCCATAGTGGCAAGTAAAGCTCAAATTGAGCTATGCTCGACACCCAAAGAGAATAAATCTATAAAATCTACATCTGGAATTTGATTGAATTCCTTTTCAAAATGCGTGGCCTTATATTGGATATCTTCAACCGCTGGTGTACCTTCCTTCTTCTTAAACACAGATTTACAGTGAGCTGCTTTCTTGTCTTGAGGTAATTTTACCAAATCCAAAGTTCTATTTTTATTTTGGGATTCAATTACCTCTTGCATATTGATCATCCACATATCAACATCAATTGACTTCATAGTTTCTTTATAAGTAGAAGGTTCTTAACCACACTCAATACATTCGACTACATTTAGATCATAAGCTACCAAATCAATCTCAGCATACTTTTGAGGTGGCTTAATTTTTCTTATTATTATATTTGTGGCAATAGAATAATGTGATGGTTATTGTTGTGATTGTGGGAAAAAACAACATCATGATTATTTAAACTTAACCCAAAAGTTATGCATGAAGATGTACTAATCTAAAGTTCCACTTGTCCGCTAGGAATTTTCTTATGATCATCATTTCTAGATTTTGTAGTAGATGTTGTATATAACATATCAAAATTATCAAATATAACATGTCTATTAATGATCACTTTCTTGGTTTTTCGACACCATAAATTATAACCCTTAACTCCAGTTTTGTAACCAAGAAGTACATATTTTATAGATCTAGGTTCTAATTTATCATTATTAATATGAGAATATGTAGAAAAACCAAAAAATCTTAAATTAGAGTAATTTATAGGTTTCCTTGACTAAATCTTTTGCAGAGATTTCTTGTCAATAACAATGGCGGGAGAGTGATTCACTAAGTAGCATGTTGTAGTAGCAGCTTCAACCCAATATGACTTAGGTAGCATGGCATTGGAGAGTATGCAATGAAACTTCTCTAATATAGTTTTGTACATTTACTTTGCCACACCATTTTTCTGGTGTGTGTAAACTATGAAGTCTCTCATAATTCCTTCTCAATTGCAAAAGGCATTAAATTCTCCTAAATAGAACTCCAACTCATTATTAGTGTGAAGACATTTGATCTGCATTCCAATATGCTTCTTGATCATGATATTCCATTTTTTAAATGTAGTAGAAACATTGCTCTTCTACTTCAAGAAGAATACCCAAAATTTTCTGGATAAATCATCAATGAACGTCAACATATATCTGGCAATGCTGTCTTCAGATAACACTATAAATGATCCCTAAAGTTCATAATATATGTAGCCTAATTTAATTAGTATTGTGAATACTAGCATTGAACTTGAATCATTTTTGTTTTCCAAATACACAATATTCACCAAACTTCAATTTTGTAATGCTTTGGCCATTTAAAAGTCCCCTTCTACTTAGTTCAAGCATTATATTCTCACTCGTATGCCCAATGAGCATATGTCAGAGACTGGTTGCTTCATCTTTTGACATGGGAGAAGTAGTAACAACTACCTCACCTACTATAGTAGAGTCTTGCAAGACATATAGTTTTGCAACCTTCCTCTGTCCCTTCATCTTAATAAGATATCCCTTTCCTATCTTCAGAACTCCTCCCTCAGCAAACTACTTGTACCCTCTAACATCAAGAGTACTTAAAAGAAATTAAATTCTTTTCTAGATATGGGACATGTCTCACATCTTCAAATATTTTGATGACTCTATCAAACATCTTGATTCTAATAGTTCCAACATCAATTATTTTACATGAAATATTATTATCCATTATCACAATACCAATTGACACTATTTTATATGTTGAAAACCAATTCCTATTATGAAACATATGAAATGTACAAGCAGAACTAAGAACCCAATCATCACAAGGTTCTTTGTCGGAGACAACTAGGAGTTCACCATCATTAATAACTTCTCAAAAACACTAGCTTCAGCAAAATCATCTGATTGTTTACACTTCTGATTTGAAGTTGCATTCTTATTTTTATTTCATAAATTGTAACATTCAGATAAAATAATTGCATATCTTATCCTTATTTATAGATTTTAATCTACTCTTTGTATCAACATGATAACTCCTCTCTTGAGTTATACCTCGAACAAGATCTTCTCCTTGAGCAAGATGTTCCTCCACAAGCTACTTCATCTTCTTCCAAGTAAATTTTTATATAATTTGTCTAGAGTAAGTGTCTCTCGTCCAGTATCTCTAAATGTTGTATATTATGAAGACAAGTAGTATAATAAGATTAATTTCAAATCTTCTTCGTCATACTTAACTTCCATGGCATTCAAATCAGAGACAATTCCTCAAAAATAGTTGAGTGATTTATAACAGATACACCTTCTATCATTCTATAAGATTATAAACGCTGCTTTGAGTGCAACTTACTGGTCGGACTTTTCGTCATCTACAATTGCTCTAAATTAAGTCATAACGCAATGACAGTCATCTCCTTCAAAGCATCCATATTAATTTGATTTGATAAATGAAGATGAATTTGAGAAAGAGCCATTTGATTTTTAAGTTGCTTCTCTTCCAACATCCATGATAAAGACATCATTTCAAAGCCAAGTAACACATCGTTTGAATCCATATGCACTAAAACTGCTCGCATCTTAACCCACTAAAGTAAAAATTTGGTGTTGCAATCTAAAAGAGCGATGTCATAGTTTACTATTGCTACCGTCATAATGAAGTCTGGCTTCGATATCGCTTGTTATAACTTAATATTAAATCAATGCAACAAATAATGAAATAAACAAAAAGAAAAAACATAGATTTTACGTGGGGAATCCAAGATGGGAGAAACCACGAGCGAATGAGGAGAATTCACTATATCAAATAAAAGATTACAAATAAAGTGTATCTTGCACAAAGCAAAAGATGGATAAATTTTATCAATACCTCTTTAAAGGAAATAATTAAAAAAAAGAGTAAATAAAATAATAGTACACAAATTACAATCTAAATACTATTATAAGCTTGATATAACGGTCAAAGCCTTCAATTTGTGTGCTGACAATTTTCTTCTGAAGCCATAGTCTGTGTGGTCATAATTTTCTGATGAGATGAAGCCGGACCCATAAAATTTACCACTCAATTCTTATGTATATGCTTATCTAACACCTGAATTTTACTCTTTACATATAAATTCCAACTATTCCATGAATGAAATAACGTATTTTACTTTTTAAAAGTTTAAAAAGTGATATTTTTTAGGCCATATAAAAATTTGTGTGGTATAGATGTAAAAAAATAAAGTTTAGGTGTTAGACATGTAAATACATAAAGAACCTATGGTACATATGTAAATGCCCCTCTATTATTATAAATTTTTCTTATCCTTGAAGTGTGAATTGTCATAACTGAGTGATCCAAGAACATTTAACTATTTAAGTAATTGTTTGAAGTTTCAAACCCGATTTTAAGTTTCTAACAATCAAAAGATGGTTTTTAAATTTTAAAATTTTTTTCTTCAAAAAATATCGAGAATTATGCCTGATTTGTTGATAATGTATCATTAATAAAACTTACACATAAATAGCCCATGAAGATAGGGAAGTTTGCAAAGTGTTATAGTACATTGATGTTTTTCTTATAATTTTTTCTATTGCTATATTTTTTTTTGTGATAAGTATTATATATTTGTGTTCTATATAGTCATGCCATATTTTTGGAGAAGAAATACCAGTAGTACCTAGCGCCCTACATCAGTCACATATTTTTGCTATATTTAATGACGTAGCGCTCGAATGATAGTGCCACAACATTAGTGGAGCAGTGCCTCAACACCCTAAGTGAAAAATTTGATGACAGAAACCCGATAGTGTGACTGATGTAGCACATCATAAGATCAAGAAAATAAAATCGAAGGAACAATTAGAGCCCAATCAGCCAATTTAATGAACATCTACTTCCGAAAAATCTATATCTATCATAGAGCAAACTGCTTTTTTTAGTGCCCTCATATCCCACTCTATGGCAACCTTTATAAACTCTATTTTTAAAAATTTGATGGTGCTTATAACTATTGACATAGCCTATTTAATTTCGCTCACACCAAAATGTATCATTCGCCGCCCCTCCTCCTGATGCCCTTATTTAAGAAAAAATATTAGGTCCAGAGTCTAATTGTAGGACGTCACGTATCAAGTGAGCCCCATATTTTTAATATTGATCAATCGGAATGTGCTCGTAGACTCGATATTTGAAGCCCTATTATAAATGGGCCCCATATATATTCACTTCACACGTGGAACCCACTTAATATAATTTCAGAAGCAAAGTTTTGCCGGATCCCGCGATCGATCCCTCTTTCCCAATCTTCGATATCTTCCACCGGTGGCTATGCTTCCCATTCTCTCCAGCGGCGACGCTTCCTATTCTCTGTTAGCGCTCGGAAACTTGTCAAGTGGTTTTAGCTCCTTGCCTGCTTCCTATGTTTGAGTTTCTCTTTTGCACCCGTTGCAAACCTTTTTATTTCATTTTTAGATATTTTCATACTCTACTTTCTGCCAGATCTGGATACTCATGATTCATATTTTACTCATAACTAGAATCGGGGAAGGGTTTCATAGCTTTTGTTTTTTTCTTAATTTTTCTCATCTCAGTTAGGTTTGAACTGTTGTTGCCTTGCTTCCTGTTTATCCTTTCTAGCATTTATTTACTAATTTTTATTTTTAGTTTATGGAGCCGCGCACACTTTTAGAAGCTATTTCATAAATGTTAATGATTTCTGATTAGTCGTATGATAACTCCTTCTTTTTGGAATTATATCTAGTATATGAGAACTCCTTCCTATGTCTCTCAAACTTTTAAGCAAACCTATCTCCCATACCCTAATTGTTCATGCTCATGAATAGGATTTTGAAAAGATCAAAAAGAATTTTTTTTGAAACTATGAAGTGCAGGCTTGTTAATTTGGCTAATTTTTTTTTATTTATAATTTTCTATTTTTTATTTGTCTTGCATTTATAGATAGGTTTGCTTAAAAGGAACCTTCTCTATTCTTGTTCATAAGCATCTCATTTACACCAACTCTATTTTATCATGTTTTATCTTCCAATACAAACTCAACATTGCTGAGACTACTATTAAAAAATATGATCTTTTTTTATGCTTTTGAGTGAAAATTATTGAGCTCTGATTGATAATAATTATTCTATCATTCAGATCTCATATATAGTTTTGTTGAGATTACTTAGTTTAATTAGCTCATTAGAAAAAAAAATTCGCAATACTTGTTTATACCAGTTTCTTGTGTCCTATCATACCATATGAAGAAATATTTCTGATTAAAAAAATTTCTTCTAGCATTTTATTTGAAGGCATTTCATTCATCCACAAGAATAGTCTGAGCATGAATTTATTAGAAAAAATTTTGTGCGCTTGCAAATCTTGCTTTAATAGGTACATTATTCATTGAAGGATGTCAAGAACAGTTAATCTTGAAATGAATTTTTTCTGGTTATGTTGTTTCGAATTGAGATAGAGACGAACACAATAATACTATTGAAGCTGATAAGATTGAGATAGTCATTGATGTTTCTAATGTTTAGGACAGTCATTGAATTACATATCATATGATTAGATTGCTAAGGAATGCATTTATTTCGAATAATATCACAACTAGCATAAGGGCTAACCATGATGAGCCTAATTTGGATCAAACAAATTATGCTACAAAATTTAAAAAATTATTAGAAGATGCAAAAAAAGTCATATCCCTGATGCAAGACATTCACAAAATTTTCTTTTCAATTAAACTTATTTTTCTTAATGTGTCTAAACTTTTGGACTGCAAGATCTATTAATATATTACTTGAGCTATTAAATTATGCATTTCCCGGGGGAGCATTATTACCAAAGAGTGCTTATGAGGTTAAGAAGATAATGAAAACATTTGATCTTGGATATACAAATATTGATGCTTGCCCTAATGATTGCATGTTATTTTGGAAAGACAAAGTGAATAAAGAAGTATGTGATATTCATGGAACTTCAAGATGGGCCACAATTCAAAAAAAAAAAAAAAGATGTCTGGTAAAAAATCAAATATGAAGTCATCAAAGATTATTCGATATTTCTCATTGATTTCAAGTTTACAAAGATTGTTCGAAACAAAAAATTAAATTGCAGAAGAGATGTTCTGATATTATAAGCATAGAAATAGAGATGGTTTGTTATGACACCCAGCTGATGGAGACGCATGAAAATCTTTTGACACTCAGTATTTTGATTTTGCATTAGACTCACGTAATATTCGGCCTGCCTTGGCATCATATGGTTTTAATCCCTTTAAGATCATTAGTAGCTTATGCAATATTTAGCCTGTCATTTTATTTCTTATATCATGCCTCCTTGGATTGGAATGAAACATACATCTTTCATGCATCTGCAATCATACCCGGAGAGAAAAGTCTTGGAAATAGTTTTGATGTTTATTTACAACCATTAATTCAAGAACTTATTAAAGTATGTCATGGAGTTCCAGGTTATGATGCTGCAAGTGGACATAATTTTATTAACCGTGCATTGCTAGTGTGTACAATTAATAATTTTCCATCATTTGTCATGCTGTCTGGATGGAGTACTAAAAGAAAATTTGCTTGCCCTTGTTGTGCAAAAAATATTGAATCTTTATGGTTGTAAAAGTAAAAAGTTATCTTATATGGGTCATCATCATTGCCTGCCTCCTAATGACATATTTCATGTCAAAAATAAAAGTTTGATAACATAGAGGAGATGAGAACTGCACCTCATTGATTGACGGGTTCATAAAAGCAAAAAGAATTTGAAGTGAAAAAATACTAAGTTAATAAGTGAGCAGTTGCAAGATTCAATCACAGGGAATAAGAAAAGCATTTTTTTGACCTACCTTATTGGATGTACATGTTACAATATAATTTAGATGTCATGCATATAAGAAAAATTATTTGTGATAATTTCATTAAGACTTTATTAGATCTTGATAAATCTAAAGATAATCTACATGCATGACAAGATTTAGTTGACATTGTAGTGAGGACTGATTTGCATCCTCTTGTTAATGAGAATGGTAGTTACATTTTACCGCCAACAATGTTCACATTATCAAAGAAGCAAAAATTGATGCATTGTGAACTCCTTAAGAATAATGAAAGTCCCCAAAAGCTATGCATCAAATATCTCTAGAGCTCTAAACATCAACGAGTGTAAATTAACAATTTTAAGAAGTCATGATTGTCACGTTCTTATTGAAGATATTCTCCTAATTGCATTAAGGTGTTTCGCAGCTTCAGATGAAGTAATGAGAATTATAGTGGAAATATCAAGATTTTTAAAAGCAATATGCTCTAAGAACATTAATCCAAGTGAATTAGAAATATTACATAATAACATTATTATTGACTCTATGCCAAATGGAGAAATATTTCTTTCCCTCATCCTTTACAATTATGATTCATTTACTTGTTCATTTAGTTGAAGAAGTAAAACTTGGTGGTCCTGTGAAATATAGATGGATGTACCCATTTGAAAGGTAAATTATGATTATTTTTTATTTTTGATTTTAATTTATTTATTTACTTACACAAATTGTATCTGTGAATAGGATTTTTCTATTATTAAAAGCTTACATTGGCAATAAAGCACAACCTGATGGATCAATTGCTAAGGGTTATATTGTTGAGGAAGTAATATTTATTTGTTCCAAGAATCTAGAGCGATCTGATGTTTTGCCAAGATTAACTGCGATTTTATTATCTTATAAGTTTCTAAGTGGTGGAATGACTTTAGGTAAGGTAACTTTGGTTGTATTGGATGACAAATCATCAATTCAAGCACTCAAAAATGCGCTTTTTCACTATGATAATATTATAACTTTTAGAGAAATTTGATAGACAATGAGAAAAGAAAAAGAAGTCAACATACACATCTCACACCTTATGATGTTGAGAAGTTTGTGAATGAAAACTTTCATTATTGGTTTAAAGATAGAGTAAATTTTAATATTTCAAATTTATTNGTAGACAATGAGAAAAGAAAAAGAAGTCAACATACACATCTCACACTTTATGATGCTGAGAAGTTTGTGAATGAAAACTTTCATTATTGGTTTAAAGATAGAGTAAATTTTAATATTTCAAATTTATTTAGCATTCAAAATAAATATTTATGATAAATTTATTTTTTTTATAGTAGGCTATGCGCTATGATACATCGGGAAGTGATGAAATTATGATGCTTGCATGGGCTCCAAATAAAATTGCAAGAAACTATAAAGGATTTTGAATAAATGGATGCAGCAATCATACTAGAGATCATGATGAAAATAAGATGACTCAAAATTATGATGTAGTTAACATTACAGAAGATGAGAGGTTTTACTATTATGGGAGGTTGACTTAAATCATTGANGTATGATACATCGCGAAGTGATGAAATTACGATGCTTGCTTGGGCTCCAAATAAAATTGCAAGAAACTATAAAGGATTTTGCATAAATGGATACAACAATGATACTAGAGATCATGATGAAAATAAGATGACTCCAAATTATGATGTAGTTAACATTACAGAAGATGAGAGGTTTTACTATTATGGGAGGTTGACTTATATCATTGACCTAAATTATTTTGATTTTTTTTTTTAAAATTGTGCAATTCAAATGTGAATGAAAGAGTGCGTTTGCAAATGATATGAAGTTAGATCAATTTAGTGCTCTTCCGTGAATTTCTCATTTTTAATTCATACCAGAGAGAAGCTGGAGCATGAACCATTCGTTTTCTCATCTCAAGTAGAACCTGTTTTTTATATACAAGACTCTCAAAATACAAATTGGAATTCTATTATTAGACTTAAACCTTGAGATGTATTTAATTTAAGCATCACCACTCAGATGAATGTCGTACAATTTTAATGTAAGCCAACAAGAAATATTAAGGTAATTATTTAATATGTAATTTTGTTCATTTTTTCAATAGTTTGCTTCATTTTTTATGCTCATTTATTCACATATCACATTACTTATGTTTTATTTTCTTTTTTGAAGGTATAAAAAAGGGAAGTTTGTGTGTCCCTCCATGCTTCTTTTGGATTTGATTTTTGTTTATTCAAAGAAGAAATTGGTGATGTTGTGAATCTATCGTTTTCATTCATTGTGACTTTTTTTGGTTCTAATGCTTATTTATTGGAATAACTACAATATTATTCATAGAAGATTAGATGTAATATACCCTATAATTTTTTTGTTCTATTTTTTTGTTTTTTTTGCATGTTTGTTATTTTCAATTACACTTCGTTATTATGAGACTTATTTGTCTCATTTTAATTTGCAGGAATGGTTGGTGATTCACTAAAACGCGCAAGAAAGAAAATTTCTACTGGATGCAGAGCATGTGAAATAAAAAGCAGAGCATGTGAAACACAGTCTCCACCACTTGGTGAGTATGAGGAGCAAGATTACAATGAACCAAATGCACTATGGCCAAAAGATGTGGTTTCATGTTCTGGTATGTGGTGTAACCTTCTGATTTATAAATGATTAGTTTAAAAAATCCAAAAAGTTATAATTCATATTTTAATTTGATCTTTTTTACTGATAGTCTTATTTGTTTATTATGCAAATTTGCTCTTTATTATCTTAGGAAATATGTGTTTTCTTTAGTAATTTTCATTTTTATTACAATTAACATTTTTTGTTTCATTTCATTCATTAGTAAGACATACAAAAAATGGAATTTGTAGTGGTGGGTTAAGCAAGGGAACAAGAAATTAAGCACATAAAACGCTATCTCCACCGCTTGGTGGGTATGAGGAGCAATATTACAATGAACCACACACATGATGACTAGAAGATGGGGTTTCACATTCTGGTATGTGGTGCAACCTTCTGATTTATAAAGGATTAGTTTAAAAACGCCTACACTTTAAAGTTCATATTTTAATTTTTACTCTATTAGTGATAGTCTTATTTGTTTACTATTCTAATTTTTACTTTATTATCTTATGAAATATATGCCTTTCATTACAGTAAGTTCTTTTTTTGGTTCATTTTGATATTCAGAAATGGCTGGTGATTCATCATTAAGACATAAAAATATAATTTACAGAGGTGGGTTAAGCAAAGGATCAAGAAATCGAGCATATGAAACACAGACTCCACCGCTTGATGAGTCTGAGGAGCAAGATTGCAATGAACCACATGCACCATGGCTAGATGATGGGGTTTCACTTTCTGATATGTGGTGTAACCATTTGATTTATAAACGCTTGGTTTAAAAAAGCATATAAATTAAAGTCTATATTTTACTTTGCATTATGTTATTAATGGTCTTATTTTGTTTACTATTCTAGTTTGCACTTTTGTTATCTTACGAATATATAAGAGTTTACTATTTTAAATATGTACTTGTTGACATCCTTTTTTGAGGACTCCTCTCAACTACATGTATAAGCTCAAGCCCCGATCTTTTTGGCTGTGTGTGTTTAGGGTTTAGTGCTTGAGTTAACTACTAGGGGTAAGACATACCCTAAGCCGCTTAGATTAATTTGTAAGCCCTAAGGTCCACAATGACCATCAATTCAATCTTAGGAGGGGGACATACCCAAATCGATCCCTGGCTTCACCAATAGTCTCCCTTACCCCACCAAACTCTAAAGTTCAGACCAAAACCCTAGTTTGTCCTTTTGAACTTCAAAAGAGATGAAGTGGTCCATGTGAATCAAACTTAACCTTATTTTGACCTAGATGGCACCAAATAACTCATATGGTGAACCAGATCACCCTGTTCAACCCTTGATAAACATGGTCAACATTGGTCCATATGACCAACCCATTGACCGTTTGATTAACCCAACCACCATATGGTCAACAAATATCTCATATGGTCAACCTGATCAACCCTTAGTCAACATGGTCAACACTGGACCATATGGTCAACCCAACCACCATATAGTCAACAAATAGCTCACAGGGTCAACCTAACCATCCTGGTCAACCCTTGGTCAACATGGTCAACACTAGACCATATGACCAACCCATTGATCGTATGGTCAACCCAACCACCATATGGTCAACAAATAACCCATATGGTCAACCTGACCACCCTGGTCAACATGATCAACATAACATGATCAACATTGGACCATATGATCAACCCATTGATCCTATCGTCAATCCAACCGTTATATAGTCAAATCGATCATTTTGATCCATTTGGTTTGGTCAACCTGTGCTCTAAATTATCAACATTGGTCCAATAATGAACCTAGGGTTAAATGGTCAACCCTAAGCAACCATGGTCAACTCATGGTCTAATGGTCAACTTTTCATTCTCATAAATAAATAATTGATTAATTATAAGAATGAATTTAAGATCCATTGGGCCTAGGTTTAAACCTAAAACCCTAATTTAAAGCTTAAAACCCAAAGCTTTAACCCATGGCACAATACCATGGATTAGGCCCATAGTCCAAGCCCATGATCTAATAGGTTACCCATGACCTACACCAACCCATCAGGTCAGTACATAACCTATTCACATAAAAAAAAAGTAAAATAAGGGAGAGGGGACAAAAGAGTTAATGCTTACCTACTCTCCCTCATACTTGGCATCCTAGTCCAAATGACCCAAGTCCCCCCATGCTTGGGTCAAGGAGAACATCCGCCAAGTCCAACCACCACGCCTCCACCCTTCCCTAATGTCTCTATGCCATTGAATTCTCCCTCTTCCTCCATTGGAGCCAACTTGGACAAAGCCTCTAAGGAGAAGAATTACCTCCATAACTCCTCTCCCTGATCTCTGATAACACTTTAGAGGAGCCAGAAGAATCACCTCAGACCAATTTTGGCCCCATCCAATGGCCACAAAAGACTAAACCCATGAGCTTCATGAAGGCATGATGCTCTCTAATTACATCTCAAAACCTTTGACCTTCAAAAGAGAAAATCTTCTTCAAGCTATAAACAATAGATTACTCATCTCTTCAAAGACTATATCCCACCCCAAATCTAGGATGAATTTCGAGTGTGACATGAACTCTTCCAAAACCTCAAATTAACTTTTCCAAAAGCTTCCTTGAGCCTTAGGAAGATTTTTCCAATTGAAATTGAGCCTCCCCGAGCCCTCTAACCTACCTTAAGACCAAACCGAGCCACCATTTTACTTAGCTCATATTTAGGCCTGGTTTTGACCTTCGGTCTACCCCATTTTACTTAACTCCCACTTGCTCTACCCCATTAGCATTGACCTTTGGTCCAAAGCAATCATTCCCTTGGAAGCCAAACTGCTTTTCTTGCGAGTTGCTCTAAACAACAACATCAACAGTGAAGACAATATTTAACTCAGGTTGTGAGAGCTTGATAGCCTCAAGTGGTTAAGCTGCAAGCACAACAATGCCTCAGGCTATACTGAGCTTGAATGGTTAGAGCTCACGACAAATTGTTGAGACTAAAGACCTTCACAGCTAGAGACTTTGTGTGGATTCATTGTTGCCCTATTGTGATTCACCGTCGAAGACACAGTCAGTTTGTGACCACTTGGGATGGACCATTCATGATCAAGAAGATTTATGAAGGAGGAGACTACTTGCTGATTGATGCAGAGAAATCTCACCTAATGCCCCTTATCGATGGGCAATACTTAAAAAAATATTATGTTTAGGTACTCTTTATATTTAATGTACTCAATGTATTTTATATAAAATTTGATGTTAAAAGCTTATGTAATTTGTAATCAAATTTTTGAGCAATATAGATGACACATTTTATTTAACATCTCCTTATCTTGTGAGCTATTTGTAATGATTGCCTTGCACTTGCTAAAAGTTCTTTTAAAGTTCATAGTGATTAAGAAGCTATGCATTTCTCTTAAATTGATTTACGGTCAGTATTCGGTCAAGGTGTACATCCTCTAATGAGTCTTATACATGGTGCGGCCAATAATCAGTGTAAGAGAAGCCAGGTGTTTCTATTTCCATGCCTTCTGATGAACCACTTTATACAGGGTTTGAAATAGAAATACTTGCTCATCACGTTTATAGTATGCATATTATGTTCATCATGCATGAATGTGATAAATATGTTCATCCTACTCATTATGGATGAGCATGGTGGATATCCTTTAACGGATCCATTTAAGTTTGGCTTGATGTTTAAACATCTTGGGTAGATCACTTTGCTCTTCTAAACCTTTCTAGACATTTTCCTTGATTAGAGAAATTCTTGTCGCCTCGTTAAAAAAGACATGTTGCATCAGCTCGAGCCTCTTGCTTGTTTAGTTGATGAACGCATGAGCGTCATATCTTGATATCAGTTTTTGATGAAGGCACCATATATAGGTTGGGCTTCTTTGATTTCTTGACTCTTTTGATGAGGACTCAATTGATTCTTATAGCCTGGTCAAATAGACATTTGGTACCAGTTAAAGCACTTTGATTTTCTAGTTGGTCAATGTCTAATTAGTATACCTCAATATTTGATTAAACTATGATACCATCCCAACGGGAATTAACTTACTAGTTATGGAAAATCCCCAACAAGGTTCATCCTTTTAAGTTCACAATGAAATTATCACATATAAGTTGGACCATTTCATCCTTCCAACCCATTTCAGTGATATGACTGATTTGAGCACTTTCCTACCTTGTCAATGGACATATCGTATCAGTTAGATCACCTTGCTTATGTAACTAGTCCATGTCTAATTGTGACGCCTTAGTAAGAACTATTTTATTCATTCTTGAAGAATCCCTAGTGAGGGTCGCTTTGCTAAACCTTCCAAAAGCATTTCAAGGATAGATTGGCTTGTTCATTCAACCCCTCTTTAACACCACATTCGACTTGGTTGATTCTCATCACCTTGTCAGAATGCATGTTGTATCAACTATTGCATTTTGATTATTAAATCGATCAATGTCTAGCTGTGGTATCATAATATCTAACAATACCATGATGTTTTATGTAGAAAAAATTGCCTTGATCACTTCTTACTAAAGCGTCTTGTGCTGCTAGACTACCTTGGTCATCTAACATATGCTGCCTCTCAAACCATATGACTTCTTAGTCGATTCTTTCATGAGAACATCTTATCTCAGAAGGTTACTGACTTCATAGTCACTCTACCTTGATGCCTCATGAACCATATGACTTCCCAGTCAGTTCTTTCATGAGAAATTCTTGTCGTATGACACTATTGACTTAATAAACACTTGATTTTGATTTCTTTCAAATCATATGACTTCACAGTTGATTCTTTCATGAGAGCATCTTGTCTCGGGACATTTATAGCTTCATAGCTACTGGCTTCATAAGCAACTTATTCATTGCTTAAATTGGATATCAACCTCTTGTCATTCTTCCTTAGTGTAATAGAAATTTTAGGTTCCATACCATGATTAGCTCTCAAGTTAGACATATGTCTGACACTTTCTCACCTGATTTGATCTCCTTCTAGTGCTTTAGATGGATGTGAGACCCTCAGCAATTCTTCTCGACCTACTCACTCTGTTCACCGCTCAAGTTGGATATTTGTCCCTTAGAATTCCTCCTTAGTGTAACATGTATTTTAGGTTCCATACCTCAACCAGCTATCAAGTTAAATATCAGTCCCAATTCTTTCTATACTGATCATATCACCTCCACTAGCTCTCAAGCGGATGTGAGCCCCTTGAAATTCGTGCTTGATCTACTTATCTTCTAGGTTTAATGTCAATTTTAGAGCTTTCCTTCCTAGTAAAATTAAGCTCCGTGCCTCGAGTTCTATGCCTTGATCAAATATCAAGTTGGATGAAAATCTCAACTATTCTTTTTGATCACCTCAGCTAGCTCTCGAGCAGATGTGAATTCCTAGGCATTCCTACTCGATATAGTCATCTTTAAGGTTAGATGTCAGTCTCAGAGCTTTCCTTCCTAAAATTTTCAGGCTTTGTGCCATGATCAGACCTAAGGTTAGATGTAAATCCCAACATCTTCTTTCTTGATCGGATCACCTTGACTAGTTCCATAGGGGATATGAGTCCCTTGGTGTTATTGCTCAATTTATTGACCTTCTAGGTTGGATGTCATTCCCAGAACTTTCTTTCCTAGTTAATTCAGGCTCTGTGCCTTAGGCTTCGTGCATCGATCAAGTCTCAATCTTGATATAATGTTAATGTCTTCCTTCCTAATATTGTCACCTTGATTAGTTCTCGACCAGATGTGAGTCCCTTGACATTTCTACTTGATCTAGTCACCACTTTACCATCTAGGTTAGATACAAGTCCCAGAGCCTTCCTTACCAGCATTCTTACATTTCATGCCTCCATTAGCTCCCAGGTTAGATGTAAGTCCTAGTGTTTTTTTTTTTTCTAGGTCCGGTCACCCTAACTGGCTCTTGAGTTGATATAAGTCCTTTACCATTCCTTCTCAACCTAACGGACTTGTCAGCCTCCTAAAATTGGATGTTAGTCCCAAAGCCTTCCTTCAAAGCATATTCGAACCTTTTCTTTTGTTTAGCCAGGTTACATTGATTAAATAATTAAACTTGGTTCAATCAAACTTTGAGCTGCTTTGAACAAGTGCACTGTGCATTAGCATCACAACACACTTGTTTGAGGGTCCTTTACTGTCATTAATTTTTGGTGTCACATGCATTGGTTGTCTTTTTAAATGTTTTGGGTTTATATAACATTTATACGTAGCTTTTCATAACTTGAGGAATCCATAAAACCCTCCCCCACATGCATTTTTTAGGGAAATCAGTGTTTGGGGCGATACACCTGTGAAGTGATTATGGATGCCCGTTGACATTAAAGTATCTGATTAAAAAGCCATAAAAATACATATTTTGAAGTTATGAGGCTACGTTTTAGTCATACAAAGTCTCTTATATCCCAAAGATTGATAAAAGTCTTCATCAGACACTTTTCACGGATCGAAACAGATTTTGAAGTTATTGGGCTAAACCAACGCCTAGGCACCAGTCTTGGGCACCTAGATGCCAGTACAATCGCCTAGGTGCCCAAAACAGCCCCACGAGCCATAAAATCGAAAGCCTAACAAGTAGGTGTCCAGCTCGGGAGCCTTAACTCCAGGTCGAGTGCATATTTGCCCAAAACAGCTCCCGACATCTACAATCCAAAGAGGGAAGAAATTAGGCACCCAATCCTGGTGCCTAGGTACCTCGACCAGTGTCTAGGCACCATCCTTCTTCTAGATCCTAATTTTTCTTGGGATTTTGGTTGAATGGAGGCCGATCCAAGCACTCAAAAAATTGAAATTGCAATATTCCCTCGGGTAAAGAAGGGATAAGCATTGGGGAGGATAAAAGTGGATGGAATTAGAACTCTTGGAGGGATTTTTACAGAGCAGAGAGTGGCCATTTTTGGTTCTCCTATGAGATAACCATCCTTTAACATACCCTTTTACTAATCATCACTTGAATGTTAGCAGGATTCTTCTAATTGAGAGTATTCTTGGGAATCCCCCAAGTTGTAATTAACCAAAGGGATACATCCCTTTGAGAGTTGCTCTTGACCCTAGAACAAAAATATTCTTTTTAGTTTTATGGTTATGTGTTGCTTATGTTGGGATTCATTTCATGAATAACACATTTCATGGTGTTTTGATCGTGTCTTATTCTGAACATACGCTCTTGACCCATCACACAAAGTTTACTCTACATAAGTTCTCCACGTTCTTTTTCCAAATTTGTTTGTCTAATTTACTTGTTTTTTCTCCTTTTCTAAACTCTTTTTTTCTCGAAATTTGTTTCAACGATCCAAGAAAGAAGGCTGTTTAGAGAAAAAACTACAAGATGACAAGTAGACAAGCTAGAAACTTTGAATTTACAAAAAAGAGCTAAAACATCAACTTTGCTTTCCACGCCATAGAATCCCTCAATTTTGCAGTAACTTGTAAAGGGCGGGAATGTTTGAAGTATTTCATCTTCATGAATTTAGCCCAAAGACCTATATAAGCTCACATATGAATCTATAAATTGCATTACTTTATTTCCATTGATTGCTTGAAAGTTTTAAAGCCCAAACCAAACATCTTTTTTGGTTTATAGAGCTTGCTTCAAGATGTCCAATGAATCCCATTGCTATGTCCAACCAAAAAGAATTTATTGAATTTTTTTTTCTATTTTAGATTTCCTCTTTTTACCACTTATAGAATATACAAAGGTAGGGTAGTTAACACACATTGAAGGAGAGTAAGCCGGTTACCAAAGGATAAAAATGAGTTTTCCCAGCTCTGAATTCATTTATGAATTTTATGAGACACCTCTTCAAACATCAGATTTCTTTTCTTGACAATATTAAGTTGAAAATTCAAGTATTTGAGAGAAAAAATGCTCACCCTGAAGCCCTTACATGATTTTAGCTAGCTGCTTCTATCCAAGGGAATCCCTTTACATAGATAGAACTCACATTTATTCTTATTAAAAGCCTTGCCTGACAACTTTTCAAATTTGAGGAGAATTTTTTTATGTATCTGTTCGATATTAACCTTAATCGTATTACATAATATAATGTACATATGCAAGATGAGGACCAAAACACTGCCTTTAGTAGGGGTGTAAACGAACCGAACACGAACGAACAGAGCTTGTGTTCGTGTTCGGTTCGTTTGAAATTTAGTTTGTTTCAAATAAGATCTTGTTTGAAATTGTTCGTGAAGTCACTGTTCGTGTTCGTTTCTTGAGCCTGTTTGACATCCTTAATATTAATATATATAAATAATATATTATATTAGTTATATAACTTATATTATATAAATATATAATATATATTTATATTTGTATATTACTAATATAGTATATCAATATATTATAAATTATAATTTATAAAATTTAATTTTTAAAATATCATAAATTTATATATATAATTATTTTAAATTATTTTATATTTCNAAAAATTTAATTTTTTAAAATATCATAAATTTATATATATAATTATTTTAAATTATTTTATATCCAAACAATAACGATTCGAACACGAACAAACGCATCACTGTTCATGTTTGGTTCGTTTAACTAACCAAACGAAAAAAAAATTGTTCATGTTCATCTCATTTACTAATTGAATGAATTGAACACGAATTCATTGAGGAACCGAACACGAACTGTTCGCGAACAACAAGTTTTTTTGACAGCCCTAGCCTCTAGCTTGAATGGGTGTTGTGATATTGATTGATTGCCCGAGATAAATAATCCATACAAGGATAAAATATGTGGGAGAATTCATCTATATGTGTGTGTGTGTGTATATATATATATATATATATATATATATATATATATATATATATATATATATATATATATATATATATATATATATATATATATATATATATAT